>VYZR01055811.1:0-15167 GCA_013400675.1 Oxylabes madagascariensis | reverse complement strand
CTTCCTTGCACCTTTGCTGGGGAGGTGGGACAAGGTTGCTGCAAGAAGGCCAAGCCCAGATTTAGCCAAGGACAGGATGGGTGGGGGGAGGGAGGCAAGTCTCCTCACCTGGGTAGCTCTGACCTGGCTCTGGGGTTCTGACCCTTCCACGCTGGGAGCACGAAGGAAAAATCACTGCCAGCCTGCACCAACAAGACAGAAGCATCTCCCCAGGACTGCAGGCATCCAGGGCTCTGTGAGATAGCTGTGCTAAGAGGACAGGAGGGACCTGCCACTTGATGACACACAGATTCATCTCTGTGTATACACACATGCATATTTAGACAGATGCCTATACACGGATGTTGAAGGACTGTTTCCAGTCCTTTGATACCCTGCTTCACTGAGGTATCTCAGAGCCAGGCAGGTCCATGAGGTCAGTGTATCCCTGGACATGATATTTAGAGCAGTGTGAAGTGCTGCTGTTCCCCACTGCTGCAGGGCATAGCCAAGAGAGTGGGAAGGTGAGTAACCCATCCCTTATCGGTTGAGTGCCCCCTGCACAGATGGGGGAGATTGCCTGAGAAGATTGAGCCTGTGGCTGGGAAAAGGACAGCATTCACTGCTGCTTATAATGACTGGGATTGAATTCATCATTATGGAAGCCTTGTCAGCTATCATGAGCAGTCCTGCTTTCAGGCAAGGTGCCACCTTGGACCGATGTGTTTCTAACTTTTGTGACCAGGATCTGGCAGTTTTTTCCTTTTTCCAAGGAAACAAACAGCTGGACACACCTTGTTCTAATCCAAAGAAAGTAAAACTCATCAGACACAAAACAAACCAACAAAACACACAAAGCAGCAGCACTTTTCCTTCCTGTTCTGTTTTCCATCCTGTATTTAGTAAGTCCAAGTTCTTCCTTGTCCATACCCTGTCTCTGGTTCTGCACACATTCCTTCAATGCAAGAGTGAACAGCCCAGGTAAAGACGCTTTCTCACTGTATCCCCTAGCTGACCTCATTATCTATCAGAGTAAAAACTCAAATAATGAGAAAAAGCTTTCCTTTTCCAGAAACAGCCAACCCAAAATTGCTTTGTCATCACAGATCCCCGTTAGCATCACATCTCTGTTTTTAGCTGCTTAGTAAGGCATGCCAAGAAAAATGTTTGTCATCTCTCTCTAGATGCATATAACTTCACAAGAAAACATCTGATTCATCATTGCTTGGAAAATTAGCCTGGCTTTAACACGCCCCCAGAACAGTTCCTCACCACCCACCTTTGATCAGATTTCTTCAAGTTTTTTTTAGAAGAGAGTCTGGCTTTTCTGATTTCCACCTGCCTGCAGATTTTTCCTCATTCTCTGTATAGTGAAGGCTGCATCTGCACTTGGCCACTGACACAAGGCTCAGCTGGAGCAGGTAGCAGGCTTCTCATCCAACCCACCCATGAGTATTCCCTCCATGAACACCATAGTGCAGGTTGGGATACAGGTGCACTTGGTCCTCACTCTCAGGAGTTGGTGTCCTGGACTAGGATGTCCCCCTTGTCTCATGATGTTGCCCTGGAGCCACCGATTCCTTCTCTCAGTGTTTGCGTTAAAGCCCCACCTACTTTGATTGCTCCAGGCCTGGGGTGACAGCACAGCCCACTGTGATGTGAAGCACATGCTAAAGCCACTCGTGCAGGAAGCAACAGCAAACCTCATCCTCAGCCAACACTTTTCAGGGTCACATCTTTAATGACTGAGCAGTACTGAGAGCTGCAGGGAGACAAAGGAGGCTATAAAACAGGCCAGTCTGCCCTCCTCTCAGGCTATCACAGGTGATCGATCTTACTGCCAGTGAGCAGTAATGCATTATAACCCTGGGACAGCCCAGCCTGTGCTCCACATATCCCCTTTCTTGTTCCCTGAGGGTAGCTTTGAACAAAATTAAGGAAAAAAAAAAAAAAAAAAAAAAAAAAAAAGCCACAATGAAGAAGAAATTATGCTTAAGGAAGACAGAACTGGGAAAAGGTGCAGTTCTCTCTGAAACCTCACCAAGGTTTTAGTGATCAGCATTTCTTGAGCCAGACATGGTGTCTCCATATAATAGCCCTTGATGGCTTTTTCTTCAAGGTATTCTTTTTTGAACTCTTGCAAACCTCAATATCCCGCAGTGGAGACTTCCTTCTCTCAGTTCTGCACTGTGGAAAGAAATCGGCTCCCCTTGCTTCCTTCTAACAGGACACCCAAGAAGTTAACTGGGTAAAAGACAGGCCCTCCTTGCCTGCTCACATCTGCCCTCTCAAGGCTGAATACACCTATCCTGTTCACGGTGTAGAAACCATCCCAGACCTTTAAAAATCCTTGATGCTCTTTGGCTCTGGGGAGACCATTGTTGTGCAGAGCATCGGAGACATGGGCACACCCTGGCTGCAGATAAACTGCAGCATTTCCATTTTGTCCCTTTCCTAGACATTCCAAAGGCATGTCTCAGACAGGAGAGGGGTTAATCCATGCCTTGACATCCCGAGAGCAGCAGCTAGCAGCCAGGTGCCTGTGAAAGAGGGCATCCCTGCTGCAGCTGGCACATACTTGCACAGGTTCCCGTGGACATCCTGCTGGAACGTGGTGTGGCCAACCCTCACTCTTCAGCCAGAAGCGGTGTTTCTCAGCCTGAGTCTGAGCCCAAGACCAGTGCAAATCCCAGATGGGAGGATTTCATGTGTAGGAGTACTCCTTGCATCTCTACCTGTGTGTTCCTCTTACCTAGCAGATGGCAGGAAGTTGGACAGTTGGAGCGAGAAGGGCACCAGCCCAGGCAACTGCAGCTGTTTGCTACCGTAGGGTCGACATATCGTGATGGGCTTTGGTATGTGCTGCATTTAGTCTTTATTGTCTAGTGTCTGTTTGCCTTGAGCCTGGAATCAACAGAGAAATCTCAATGTTCCAGCAAAGGGGAGGAGAACTCCATGAAAAATTGATGGCAGTGAGAGACACAAATAGACAAGGTTTGTATTCCTCCCTGGAAAAACACTGCATAAATCCTTTTAACAAGATTCCAAAAGTCTCACACAGGATGGGCATTTCGGCTTTATTTCACGATTCACGGCAGCTTTGCTCTCTGCAGATCAAACTGCACCACACACAGCTTCACACTGACTCGGCTTTTAGCCCCATGAAAAACACTGCCACCGCAGTACTGCCCAAAAACAGGCACCCAGGGAGCTGGGGCTGCATCCAGAGCATCTTGCTTAATCTCATGAATACCAGTCCCTGCAAAAATAGAAACAATTGCCTTCTCACAGAGGAGCTTGCTGTATCAAGTTCCTAGTGCTCACAGCAACAAAGTAAAATTAGTGTTATCTTTGTGGCTGGTAGATTAAATTGTTTCTTTCCTGTAATGTTACATAAATAAGGGACTTCTTTTGTGTTTTGGTGAGGTAGGAGGTCTGGATTATCTTCTTACCTTTATGACATACTGTGCCCACCTAATTTTTTGCATTGATGATGTGGAAGTGTGCTTGAAGCCAAAAATTGAGTGTGTTTGCCATACATAGCAAGTGTGTTGGCAGAGAGGTTGGTTCAGCTAATCAAGCAGCCCACTTTATTTAAAACAATCCTAAAGTCTTCAGAGCTTAACTTCTGGGACAACTCTGCTGCTGCCATGTCAAACTCACTGGGATGAGACTGGAAAACAAGTGGAGGAGAGAGCCCTATAGCCATGACTCTCACACTGCCTCAATTTTCTCTTAAAAAGTATTCAAATGGGCTTTCTGCTTTAGAGGCTAATTCCCCATCCAAGGGCAGGGTTTTCATTTCCAAGATGTAGCCTTTCTTTCATTTAGCTGCCAGAATTTTAATTTAATCAACTTTTAATGAATAAATGCAAAAGATTTTGCCTACACTACTGCTCACTGTAACTTAACCTTGTCTCAGGTGGCTGTTGGTAAGATGCCCCACCAGATCTCCCTGGAAAACCTGAGGGAAGATTTTTAAATGTGTAATCTGGTCTGTCTGTTCCAGTGGGATGCCCAGAAGCTACCAAGGTCCTGATTTTTAAAGTGTGCAAGGCTTTTCTCAGAGACTGGCAGTCTTCCAGGAGGTGCCCAAATGCATGTGGAAGTGCTGACATCCACCCTCTGGGGCACAGCCACCTTTCTGGAAGTGGTCTGTCTCTGCATTTTTCCTTCAGAGCAATGTAGGAGTGAAGCATTGAACATTGGTTGTACCTTGCAGGGACTGTGCCAGTAAATCCTGGGACATAAAGCACTGCACTCATTTTCTCCTTTCAGGGTGGCACCATCTTCTGTTCTGCCCAGCTCACTCTGGTTTAACCCCTTTTCCTATAAGCGGGGGTTGTTTGATACTGCCCAGTCAGTCTGTGAGTCCGTTTCTCAAAATCCTTTAAACCCACAGATCAACAGCCAGCCACAAGCCAGAATTAGACCCAAGCACAGGGTCTCCAAAATATCCTGGTTCAAGGAGGATCAAACCCAGTAGAGGCAGCAGACCTCCTGGCAGGACCTCATCTCTGCAGTGCTATCAAAGGCATGGAGCATCAGGGCAATGGGTTGCTGGCTCTGCTTTCCAGGGGACCACTTGCTTCTCTCTTGCCCTGAGCACCCTTGGGATGTGCCCTTGCCATTGCAAAGGAAGAGCTTTGCAGGGAACCTTCAGCACGCCTCTCCTGCAGTGAGTAGATGCTGCCAGTCCCTTTGGAAAGCCGTGGGGTTGGCTGTAGCAACATATCTACTGCAAACTAGAGCTCTGGGCAGCCACAGATTGCAGCACCTAGCACAAATACCTGGCCCAGCTACATTTTTTTTTCTGGGAAATAAAGATGTGTGAGCTTTAGGACTATGACTATCGGGCTCTAGCCTCATAGCGGTGTAGCTGCGCTCATCCAGCCAAATATGTTCCCTATGGCCTTGTGGCTTTTCGGGAAGTACCAAGGGGCAGATGACACCACCACGAGCAAAGAGCACTGCCTGAGCTGGTTGGGAGGGAGATGGCACATGGGATGCTCTCATACAGGAGATGCTGGGTGTGACTGTCATTGCATCCCTCATGGCTGGGAATCTGTCCTGAGCAGGCTGTGTGGTATGGATATATCAGGATAAAGAGAGGGCAGCCCAAAATTTCAGCATGTGTGAGCTGTCCACGTATCTAATGTATTCCTCACCACAGTCTACAGCTTTGTCACATGGGGAGGAGAAGGAGCTGGCACTGATCTCTGTGGTGACCAGTGGACAGAATCTGAGGGAACAGCATGAAGTTGTGTCAGGGGACATTTAGGTTGGATATCACAAAAGGGTTCTTCACCCAGGTTGGGCACTAGAACGGGTTCTCAAGGGAAGCGGTCACAGCACCAAGACTGATGGAGTTCGGAATGCATTTGGACAATACTCTCAGGCACATTGTGTGATTCTTGGGGCTGTCCTATGCAGGGCAAGGAGATGGACTGGATAGTCATTTGTCATTGCCTTCCAACTCAGTATATTCTATGACTCTGTGATTCTATGCGAGGATATAAATTGCCTTATTCAAGAAGAAAAAGCACATATTTAATTTTGCACCCACCATCAGGGCCCCCATCTCCAATTAAGGCATTCCCAGGCCTTTGGGAAGATGATAAAAGCAATAAAGGAGGTAGAAAGAAATTGGGAAAAGCTCAAGGGCTGTGAAACCTTCCCCCTATTAGCTGCACTTGCATACAACCTGCCAGGCTCTTTGGTCTTTCAGAGATAACCCTGGGGTTACACACTCAGGAGCTCAGTTTGTCTGAGCCTGCCAGCACCTCCCAGCCCCAGTGAGAGCCCCAAACGCAGGCAGCCTCCAGGGGAGAGCACAGCACAGCCCAGCAGGAGTTCCAGAGGCCATGGTAAATAACTGTGGCTTATTAAAACAGTCCCAGCCTAGCAGCAAAAAGTAAAACAGCAGGAGTGAGACTTTGGTTTTGCAGGACTACCATGAAACCAGCTGCCAGATGTTTCCTCAAGTGTATCTGCCTACCTCTGGAGGAAGGGATGAAGTAAGATGCTCAGTCTCAGTGCACCTGGAGTTTGGTGTTATGTAGATGCTGCTGAGCCATACCAGCCCAGCAGGGCACAAACATTTCACCCTGAGGGTACCTGAAAGACAATCAAGCACCTGCAAGACCTGGCCCCATCCCAGCAGGATGTCAGGGAAAAACTTCACAGAGGGGAGTCTGACCCCAGCCACTTGAGAGGGACATGGGATCCTGGTGGCTCCTCTCTCCAGCTGCAGCTGAAAGTCTGGTAGGGGTCTGTGCTCACTTTGTGCTCCAGAGCTGCCCAGGCACGGGCACAAAACTCACCACACTCTTCAGCAGCCCTGCTCAGCATAAATCTGGTACTTGTTTCCATGTGAGGCCTAGATATAAACTTGGAAAGTGTAGAGGCTCTTCCCAATCACTCTGTTTGACTTCAAAACACTGGCAAATAACTCACCTCATCAGTGCAGTATGGACTGGATTAAAACATTGTAATATATGGTATTTCTGTGGGTGTTGGAATTAGTGGCATTTATTGAAAATTTACTGTACTGCCTAACAATTCAATACTTTAAAATCAAGTGAAAATTATCATTGAACATTATAGAATACAAGAGAATAGTAAATTCTGGAAAGAAATACCAATCACATGGGGCCAGAGGTGGTAAAGAGCACAGTCACACACTCACCATCTCTATGTGATCAGCAGCCAGCACAGACTTCCTGCTCCCCATGCAATGAGGGAAGGGGATGCTCCAAACCAGACAGGGAAAGGTCCCACTGGGTCTTGTACCACTTACCACAGTGGAGCCTCAAGACCCTTCTGCAGATCCCCTGTTTCACCATCTTAATTCTACCATTGGGCAAAGCAGAGGGACTTTTCCCATCAGCTCAGCACTGGGCAGAGTTAAGGTGATTTAGTCTAAAATTCCTTAATGCCTCATTTCTGTCTTTTGGCTACACTCAGTTTCCTGCACTTCTGTGGAGGTAGCAAAGCTTTCTACTGCTTCATTCAGCCCTTGTTTCACTTTGCTTTTGAACGCCACTACATGAGAAGAAAGAATGGAAGCAAAGCAGGCCAGGAGCAGATATATATGCTGGGATACTGTTTGCAGTTAGTTTCCCAAAAATTTGAGTTTATGGATAGGATTGATGGCAGAGAATTTTTGGCATGTTTACATTTCATCTCCACTGGATATGAAACAGGCACTTTACTCAATTGGACTCTTTGCCAGCCTTTCAGCCTTTGCTGAGCTGGGGCTCCCATGTTCCTCTTGCATTTGCAAGAAGGGAAATACGTGTATCTGCTGTCATCCTCCAGGCCAGCCTAGAGGAAAAGTCTGGGTTAGACTAAACGCTGTGGTGACAGAGAGCCTGAGGAAAGGGCTGCACAGAGGCACCTGCTTAAGGTACAGCTGCTTGTGCCTGAGGTGGATCAGCAGCGACCTCCCAGGAAGCTGAGACAGCCAGAGAAAAGGAAATCTTGCAGTCCCCAGAGGGATGATGGGGAAGCCACACTGCCTCTTTCTGGAGGCACTTTCTGGAAGGCATTTGCTCACCACGTTTGTTTGAAGCCTGGAGCTAAGACTTAACTAATCAGACATGAGCCCTGTGCACGCCAAAGAGCACCCACCACCAGCACAGGGGACTTGGCAACAATGCCCATGGAGCACACATCTTTGTTGGCTACAACTGCTCAATGTGAGCACCCACTTGCTTTTTCCTCCAAGCCGAGTCCAGGCTGAGACTGAAAGGCATTAAACAACTAAAAAAAAAAAATTAGAGAGAGCTTGAAAATCCTTTTTCACAAGATGAAAGGAAGAGCAAGATAAGGATGAGATTTACTTATAGGTTGAATAATAGTCTCCAATACTCACATGGCACACAGTAGCTGGCTGCCATGTTGTTTGGTGCCGGGCTTATCTAGCATGTTGCTCCTGGCTGCCAGCCCATGCCTGTCCCTTGTAGTCTCTAGCTTGCCTGAAAAAGGAGTTTGCCTTACCTTGTGCTGGGACCCATGGATCAAGATATCTCAGACAACCCGGTAAAAGAACTCAGGAAAGCTCAGGAGTTTCTTTTGGATGATCCTTGGACACTGTCAGACCTGGTCAGTGAAACAGAAACTGGGTCACAACCTCTGGTAAAAGCAAAACCCATCCAGCATAGGAAAGACAAACCATGAGGGAGCCTCCAGGCACTGCTCCATGCTTTGGAGCTAAAATCTGACTTTGATCTGCCCCTGAATTTACACCTTGCTCTGATGGCAATGTCTGGACTGGCTTTGGGTCAGACGCTTCAGCCCAAATTCCAGATTGCCCATGGACAGGAAGATTATAAACACCACTGCACAGACCTGCGAGACACGGAAATGTAGGAAAACCATCTTTTCTCCTCTCCCTGTGATGTTCCCCAAACTAGGCCAACAGAATAGCAACTCATGAAGAAGGCTGTGGCTGGCTGTATCTCCAAAACCTCAGCCAAGGAGGCAAAGACTGAGGCTGGGGAACTTGGAAGGGCAGTGCCTCATCACAGTCCTGGGACATCCCAGAGGGCAGCAGGGAGGGCTGTACATCTTCTGGGGCCCTACCATGGTGGCCAGGCTTGGGGACCTCTTAAATGACAGTGACAGCAATGTTTTTGCATTTGACACATGGGGCACATGCCACATAATTCGAAGGGCTGTGTGGTGTGCATGGCTGGGCAGGCAGGACCACTCTTCATCACTGAAGTTCCATGGAGGCCTGCTCAAGTTCTGGGAACTGCTGGGGAAAATGCGCCCCATGTCCTGCAGCTCTGTGTAGGGCAGGCCAAGGGCAGTCTCCACAGTGCCTTTGAGACACAGCACATGTCACTCGCCCCATGTGAGTCTCCTGGGGAGTGAAATGTGACTCTGAGTGTGTGGGGCAGGTGTCATCTCCTTGCATACCAAGCCACACTGCCCCAGCCCATGTATCCATATGAGGCATTCCCCAGCTGCCCTTATCCCTATTTCAGGACCACTTGCATTCCTGGCTCTTATCAGGCTTTTTCAAGACACGTGAGCCCTCAAGCTCAAATGCCACTAGCCCACATCTGGGCCCTTCCCTGTCCAGGCACTGAGCCAGCTGCACAGCAGTTGGGGTGCCAATGTTGGCAATAGGGCAGCTTTTGGATGATAATTTGTTTTTTCTGCCCAGAGAATCATAGAAATCACAGACTCTTTGGCTGTTACTCCTCATGGTCCTATGTATTATCAAGCAGAGACTCATTTCACCTGCCACAGGTGCCTCATCTTTGAGTTTTATGCCAGTGGTGCTCACCAGTGCCTTTGCTGCTTGCGCCAGCTCTCCCAGTACAGGGTGGTTGGAGTTACCAGAGCTTCCTGGGTTCCCCAACTGAGGCATGTAGGTGGGGAAGCATCAGGATGGCTGTCACTACTTGTCTCCACAGGTAATTTCAAGCTATTTGAAAACCCCAAGGGTTCACTGGAAAACTGCCAGTTCAATTTATGGCCAAACTTACCAGAATGGTGCTATTAATTTATTGGCTCCCTAGCAGCCTTGCTACTTTTAACACCAAATGGTCTTGTTTGTGATCCTCTGACCACCAAAATGAGAGAATACGGCTTTCATCTGCTGAGTGTAACATCTAGAGGGTATTAAAAGACATATAGATGTGGTGCTTAGGGACATGGTGTAATGCTGGATTTGGCATTGCTGGCTTAAGGGCTAGAACTTGACAATCTTAAAAATCTTTTCCAACCTCAACAAGTCAGTGATTATACATGGGAGCTCTCAGGTAGGGAGGAGATGGGCTATCTTGCTCTTTGCTCTGCATCTGTCCCTCTCTCCCCATAGAATTTTGCCTTCTGTGAAGATTTCTAGGGAAAAATTCCAATATATCTGTGACACTGAGTAAGCTTTTTTGTGAAACCTTAAGCTCAAGTGCTGTCCATCTCTTCCCTGGCTGCGAGAGAGCTATGGCTGATGCCTGAGGAAATGAAATGCTAGGCAAGCCCGTAGTGACTTCTCTTCTGATTACTTTCCTAGCCAGGTTGATTTGCAGATCAAGGATTTCCTGGAAAGAAGGGAATGTCTTTGCAGGCAACAGTTGCATATTTGATTCTGTGTGGTCCCTTTTTGAACTCACATTAGTCGTTAGTATCCACAAGGTCCTGTAACAGGGAGTGGCACATTTTACATACACCTCCTTTACAAGTGGAAAAAATGAATGGTCTTCTGATAGCAGCTGATGGGTTGACAGGATCCCTGATATGATCTTCATTCATGTAGAATTCACTTCATTCAGAGTGAGTAGTGAAACAAACCAGCCAAACTTACTTAAGACTGCAGTGCAGATGGCAGAGGAGCATGTTGTGGGGAACAGTGGTACCTACCCAGCAGGAACCCATCTGGTATGGAGCGGGAGCTAAGGCAGGCAGGAATTTTCAGAGGTGCAAGAGTCATATTGTGCACTGTGGGCAAAGGTCTGTGAGCCACTTCACTTATGCACAGCCTGCAGAGAGGGCTTAATGCTTCATGCAGAATAAGTTAATTGCTTCATGCAGAATAAGATATCTCTGTATTCGTAAGGGATGCGTGTGTATACCTTAGACTATGATATCTTGCTGGATGTTAAACTACATGGGATATTAATTGTGACATCTTCCTGGATATTAAATGTCACATTAAATGCCACGCTGATACATGAGTTCTCCATGTCTTTTCTGCCTCTCATCATTCTGTATTTGCTAACTCTAGCACATAATCTTAATTTTAAGCACTGTGAGTTTTTGCCTGCTCCTGTGAGAGCAGCGATCCACTGAGATGGGTCGCTGAACTACCACAGACCACATCAGGGGACTCAGTAGCCATCAATGCTTTCAGGAGGTAACAGTTTCAAATGGGGAAATATAATCATACAATCATGGATGAATATATGTGGAATGGTGCTCTGTCCCATCCTCACTCCTTGTGTGAGGGACACTCACAGTCAACTCAGGATGTTTGGGCCAAGGCAAGATTGGTTCCCAAGGATGGCGGTGCCACCACCTCTCTGGGCCATGTACTGCCATCCCATTGTTCTGGAGCAGTGTTTTCCACGTGTCTCATCAGTGATCCCTGTATTGCAGAAGTGCCTGTTGGCTTTTGTCCTTTCACTGGGCACCTCTGAGAAGGTTTGGCTCTGCATTCACTGTCTACCTCTCACACAGTGGAAGATGCACCTGGGGCACTCTTTGTTGTTTCTCCTCTGAGCTGAAGAAGCCCATCTCCCTTGGTGTCTCCTTACACACCACATGCTCCAGTCTGGTGGCAGCCACTGGGCTGAAGCCTGTCACCATTTATCTCACACTGAGGACACAAACTGGGCACAGTGCTCCACGTACAGCCTTGGCAGTGCCTGGCAGCAGGGAACACAGCCCTGACAATTATTTAGGAGACTCACACTTCAGAATGACATGGAGAAAGTAATAAAACCTGGAATGCTGTGCATATTACAACCACAGTGTCTGATCATAAGACAATAACACAGTCATAAGGGAGAGTGAGCTGCAAAACAAAGGAAGTCCGCTCAATGAACAGGATGTGTGCTCACGCAGATAAGAAATGCTAGGGGCCAGCAGCACCGTGGTAGGCAGTGGTCAAACCCGTGACAGACTATGCACTGCAGCATCCATACCAGATGGGGACATTGCTGGCTTTGCAATGTTGGTGTCAAGCGTCCTCCCCTCCCCGAGGCAGCTGCTTCCAACCCTTTATCAAGAGATTTATTGTAATTATATTATTCAGCTTAAAAATTACAGATTGCTTTGCACACAAGTCTTAATTTGAAATTTATGCTTTATATATTCGATTATGAATTGTATGTTGTAATGATGTACAAGCATTTTTATTGCCATATAATAGATAAATATGTATTTTCATATTTGGAGGTGTCAAATGGAACATATTCCCACCCATCCATTACCCAGACTACAAGGCAGCAATAAACCAGGAGTACTGATGAACTTGGCCCCCAGTCAGTGTGAGAGCTGAGGTTGTGGGCAGCCAATCACACACACTGAGCCAGTCCCACGATCAAAGCCCTTGGGTTAACCAGGGGCCACTGGTTGCTATTAATAGCTACTCTAGCTCACGTTTAATCAGAGGCTTTAAAAATCTTGGAGGCGGGTTGGGTGCCAGGGTAGCTCTATCCCGCACACGGTTCCCTGGACAGGAACAGTGCAAAGCCCCAGTTGTGCTGTTACACAGGCTGGATCAGCCCTGGCTGCCAGGGAAGCCACAAGCAGCTTGGGTTGAGCTGTTAATCAAACAGTACTTGGTTATTTAATTTGATTGAGCTAACTCAGCCTACCTCTTGGAGGACCTAAGTAAATTCCTTACTTGAGCAAACCCCACCACAGGCACAATTCTAGAAGCTGTGGGACCAAGGGCTTTAAAGGTTGTCCCAAAGCTGTCAAACAGCTTACAACTAGCTCACATCAGCCACAAGCTGAGGTGTATTAGACATTGTAAAGACTCCCAAGGAGAATCCACCCAACAGAGGGAGGGGAACCAACCAGACCTTGTGGGAGGCAAAGTCAGAAGACTGGACTTGAGTAACTTCAAGACTATGCAATCAAACAGAGCCGAGAAGTTGGCAGGGTTTGAGGTGGGTCATTGCTCTGTGGGTCATCCAGCTTAGATACACAGCCCATCTCCAGGATGTGACGGCAACTTCCTGTCTCTGGGACGTGCTGTTGAGGAGATCCAAAGTGCTCTGTGAGTCTCAGATGATAAGGTTACAGCAACCAGCCTCAGAAAATAGTGTTTGGTCTTTTCTGGGTTGTTGCCTCACTGGGAGTCTGAATATCACAGAAGACTTTGTATTCTGAAGTAACTCTAAGATGAATGGAAATAATTAATGCAGAGTATTTGGTAGTGTCTTCAGTTTTTCAGCACTGCATTATGAGTTTTGATGGAGTGGTACTGCACAAAATTGGACTAATGCAGTGGAGGTCAAAGTATTTTTGAAAAATTAGGAAAGGTAGCCTATTGTGGCATTTGGCTTTTGGGCAAAACCACCTAAGTTATCACTGCAGTTCTGGAGGTGAAAAAAAATCAAAACCCAAGGTATTTAGGTGCTATGCACTATTTCACCTCTTCTAGATTTCTTTATTAGTAGTAGATAAGTCAGCAAATTCAATTCCCAGCCTATTTGTGGTGACTTTCAGAACCATAATATTTATTTCAACTTCGTGATTTTCCTGCAGCCCCCAGCTATTGCTGTTTTTAACAGTTTTGTTGGTGCCACTGGATTCAAATCACTATAAGCTGGTCTCCTATTTACAAAGCCAAAGACCTTCTCTTTCACCACCTGCTGTGTCTGCACCATCTTGACTTGCTTTCCACACTTAACTTCTGCTCAGCAATCAGTAGCATTCAGGGAAACTTGAGGGACAGCACACAGTTCACCTTACTTTTGGGAGGAAGTTGCATTTTCTTTGGTTTTCAGCCACAGCAGGGTCCCAGCAGCTGCTGATGAAGGGAAGCTGGGTAGATCAGTAACATAAGATGAGCAAAGACTAGAGGAGGAGGAAAGCTGAAAGAGACAGATAAAAATGCTCGTGGGCTCTGTGGGCTTGGGACATGAGCTATTCCCAGCTGTCAGCACTGGAACACAGCTTACCATACCATTTGATGGCCTGACTCCCTCCTCCCCAGCCAGAGACAGAGGCAGCCTTCCTATGAATAGCTAGCCTGCTTTCCAGATCCCATTAGAGTTACTTCTACCCTGGGTGTGCCTCTTGTCTGCAGGCACATTTCCTAAATTCTGCTTCATCCAATCCAAGTTTAGGAGTCCTTGCTGTGGTGCAAAGCCGCTGTGCATAATCCTGTGAGGTGGAGATGAGATTAGCTGGATCTTGTAAGATCAGGCAGGGAGAGAGCTGTCTCTGAAGGATCCTGAGTACTCAGGGGATGAGGCAATGCCAAGGTACCTGCAGACACTGGAGGCATTTGTATACTCCAAAGCGGGGATCTCAAGTGACCTACTTAATAGCATTTCTTGTGCAACTTCAGAAGTTCATGATTCCCAGAGAGGAGTAATTTTTGCTAGCAGTTAGTTTCTGCAAGAAGGAAACTTCAAGATTCTGGTTAATTGGGTAAAAATTCTTGAATAACTTCTGCCCACACGGGATTAAATTAAAACTTCCAAATAAAAAGGCTAGGTTACACTTGAAAAACATTTTGAAGAAATGCAAAGGCTGAAGACTGGAGTAGCTTCAGCTGACCTTCCCCAGCACCCTAAGCTTTTGCCTTTACCACTGACCTTGCCTTTGGCACTTGTTCAGGATATTTTTTAAAAGTCAAGTGTCTTGTTCCTGCAGATTGACAGGTTCTCTCTATAGTGAATGCACAAAGGTCCAGAAAGCAACAGATCCCATCTTTCATTGACACTAATCTTCAGGTGAGACAAACCGCTTCACGGAGAGATGGACCAGCAGGGAGCCTGGATACTCAGAGAGGCTCAGCTGAAGGGTATGAACCCCTGAAAGGAGCTTAGGATCATATTTATCATCAAGAACTACATGCACTTGTCAGTCTGGCTTTTTCTGTCCCAGCCTTCATCAGCACACAAGTGGCTTTCAGGCAAAGCTCAGCCTCTTGCACAAAGATAAGCCCTCTGAGTTCCCAAGCCTGGATACATACAAGTTCCCAAGACAACTGCTCCCCCAAATAAGGTTTGCAAACTTTGTAGGGCACCAAAGTTAAAATATATATTGTTTCACCATAACTTACACATCTAGGGCAGGTTCAAATTCAGCCAGTTGGATACCTGTATGGTATAAAAAAGGTAAGCTATCAATGCAGCTGCGCTGATTCAGCCTGCCTGAGCTGAGCTGAGCATCCCTCTTGATTTGCAACCACACCAGTGTATCCACTGAAACAGCCCAAATTCCTTTCCATACTCTCGCCACTCCAGCCCAGCTCTTGCTGTCTCTCTCCTGCAGGAGCACATGGGGAATTCGGAGGATTTGAGGCTTTAGTCAAGCTGTGTCTTCATGCTCGTTTCTTCCTTCCTGTTTACAGCCTTTTTCCTTACATATGCTATCTGCACAACCAGGTACTCCTGGGTTCAAACAAACAGCAGAAGTGATGGAAAACCACCATGTTTCTCTGCAACAGCCAAAGCATAACAAAGAAAAGTTTCTGGGAGGTCAAGCCAGAC
>VYZR01055802.1:0-13315 GCA_013400675.1 Oxylabes madagascariensis | reverse complement strand
AAAAACCCAAAACAAAAAAGAAAAGGGGAGTCAGCATGTGAATGTGATAAGAAAAAAATACGATAGCACCTCTAAGGAGGGGGCAGGGAGAGTAAGAGTGAGATGAAGTCTAAAGGAACCATGTGTTGGAGCCCACAATGTACTGGAGGAGCTGCTGAGGACAGTCTGGTGGAAAGCAAGGAGGAATGTGCTGGACTCATGCCAGCAGCATGGCACCACGACTCCCAGGTGCCACACCAGGCTGACCAGCTTTGAGGAGCTTGAAGCAAAGGGTAAGGTCCTTGGATAATGATGCCCTGCAGCACACATGTTCAGCCACAAAACTGCCAGGCCTGTATTTCTGCAGCCAAGGCTGGTGCTGACAATTGCATTGACTGAAGACCCCCTTTTCTATCCAGCATTGACCTCCATCCTTTCCCCAGATCCAGGGGAATCTGTTATTTCTTGGAGGGAGCAGCCATCTGCTCTGGGGAAGGGTCCCAGAGGTTGCTGTAAGTTCCTCCCAGCCTTCCAAGGTCCCAGCAATGAACCTCCCTGAACAGGTGGGCTCTGCTCCCCTTTCCTGGCCCCATTCTTTGTGTATTACAAAACAAATAACCCATCGCTATACATGTAAATATCTGTGACTGGGCAACTGTAGCAGACACTTGTGCATACTGAGATCAGCACTGAAGGACAGGGTGGCAGGTTGGGCCCATCCTCCTGGGCTCCTCCGCTGTGGAGGCCCCTTACATCTCCTTGGTGCTCATTCTCTTGGTCTTCTCAGCCGTCTCCTAGAGAAAGAGAGCACAGAAGTGAAGCTCTGCCCTGACACAGGAATTGGGAGCGCTCTGAAGTCTTTGGTCCATCCACAGGCAGTGCCAACACTGCCTTGTATCTGAAAGCCCCACACCTGTATTTGTCCCCACAGGCAAGAGATTTACTCCGCTCCCCCTTCTACCAGAAGTCTCCAAGTGACAGAAACAGAAGGAACCCATCTGGCAAGGGGAGGCTGAGTGCAAGCAGACCTTCCCAGCCTCGTGCTAACCTGATGCTTCTGCAGTTCCTGAACGTATCTGGCCATCTCCTCCTCAGTCAAATCTTGATCAGGTCGGTGTCTCTGAGCAGGCACCTTCTCATTCCTCCCTGGAAGCAGAAATAGAGTTTAGTGTTTCACAAATAGGGGATGTACATTTCAGATGCTGAACCATGAAGAACAAAGAGAGGCAGTTCAGCCACAGCATCCTTCAAGCTTTTTCAAGCTTCCTTTTTTCAAGGAAGCCTTTGCTGAAGGATGGGTTGGGTTGGCTTCTTAGAAAGAGAACAGGCTTTGTGGCTGCCTGGGACTTCACAACTTGGGTGTGCAGTCTGTCCCTGTCTCTCCCTCCCATGTGACTGATGATAAAGCCACATGGAAGAGGCTGCATATTATTCAAAAGAAACATCTATAATTAGTTCAAACATCTTGGTCTCTTGTTGGGAATAAATGGAAGCTCAGTGCTACCCAAGTACAATAACTGATATCTAATGAAGAGGTAATTTTGCTCAATGAAGATGTAAATTGCTGATGTGTTTGATCTGATTTTTCAGTTTCATCATTCCTCTAACAATAGCCCCTTACTCCTCTGCTGCTCTGACATGAGCAGAAAGTCAAGGAATTGCTATCCCATTGCATGCCTCTGTCATGGATGCAGGGAACAAAGTAGGCAGCAAGAACAGGTGTTGCATAGCAACTTTGAAGGTTGTTTCTGGGAAGGCAACAAAAAGAGTCTCTCATTCTGTTGCTTAATCTATGACACCTACACACAGCTCCTCTGGCAGCTCTATTAATACTACAGTTGTCTTTTCTCAGGTGAGTTCCTGCTGCAACAGCTAAGTCTGAGCTGAGGTGATTCTGAAGCCTCTGCTGCAGAAGATCAGACAAACATGAAAAGCTCTGTACACACTGGTGCTATTGCCCTCGCTCCTACTCCGCCCAACTCTACTGACTACAGATCTGAACCAGTGTACTCCTGGCAGGTCCCACACAGCACTGAAACAAAGCTCCTGCAAGGGCCTGGTTTCTAGGGAAGAAGGCCAGAAAAATGCAGCACCATGCTGGGAGGATGGATTTGGCTCCTTGGGAAGGACCCATACATTTGCCAACACAGGGAAAAGGTGGCGTTCCACTGGCCCTGGACTATGTGAGAAGGCAAAACAGAGAGCTGTTGTTCACAACTGCACCACGACCTCTCACAGTTCTACCGTGGCTGTGCAAGTTTAAGGGCCTTCCAAAGGAGGAACAAACAACCCTGCCTTACTATGAGCACCACCTACCTCCCTTCATCACCATTATTCTACAGTTTTTGTGGTAAGAAGCTAAAGTGCTTTTTTTGGCATTGGATGAAGGTTCCTATATCCCCTCTTGATCAAGACAGGATCTTTGATCCTGTTTTACAAATTCCATAAACACAGATACAGTGAGGATATGGACACGTATACAGAAAAGCTGACTTGCTCACACCTACACATACAGTAGCAGCCAGTTACCTATCTGGTCTGCACCAGCTGGATGCAGAGTGGCTCTGGTCTGGAAGATTTAGTGCTGAATTTTTGTGACACCAAATCCAAACTACAAGCCCCAGCAGTGTTGCCCTGAGCCCGGTTACACACTTTCTGACCTCTGGAACAGTAGCAGCTTGGGTTTGATTAACATGGAACATATGAGGGTTATGCAGAAACCACCATGGAGAAGCTGAGGAAAAGCTGGAGAGAGAAGAACCCTGGATAGCTGGTGCCTTTGGAAAGACAGAGAGTGAGAATTCCTTTTGTCCAAACCCAAACACAGTAATTTTCTGGAGAGCATACGGACCCTCGCACGTCATGGCGGTGCACACCCAGTTCCCACAGGCACAGACGCAGCGGTTGCACTCCACCTGGGTCTCTGCTCCGTCCTCATAGGTCTCATCTTCCAGGGCACACTCTGAAGAGGCACAAAACACGGGCAGTGCTTGTGAGAGACCGAGCAGGCTAAAGACAACACACTTTGGAGATGCCTTGAGAGAGAAGATGAGGTTTAGGGGGAAGCCTTCCTTCCCCCAACCACCATAAGTTTCCTCATGACTGAAATATTCATGCTGAATTTGGTGAATGAAATCAGCCAAAATACAATTTGAGAAAGTCAAACCCTTTGTTTTTCTTCCTCAGAAGAACACATTTCAATTTCTCAATTCCAAATGAAATCTCAATGTTGGATTTGTTTGAATTTCCTTATCAGTTATACAAAGAAATGAACTCCTGAAACAAAAGCTTGAGTTATTCTGATCCAGCGGGGGATAAGTTGGGGAAATGATTTGGAAGGATAGTGAACTTTGAGATGGTCATCAGGGAGACTCTCTGTGTGAAAGGCAGAGCATAGCAGGACTTTGGTCTGGTCTGACTTTCCTAAGTTATCCGGCCGTGAACTCCTCACATGATTGACCTCTGCACTGTTAAATACATGCCTTGACCTTACAAGCAAACCATACCCATTCAACCTACTTTGCTTCTAAAATCCAAACCTTTCTCATCACAAGAGCTGCAGAAGCTCTGCGACAGTAAAAGCGGTGCTTTCAACAATGAAGGGACAAAGGGTGCTGTTGGATGAGAGGCAGACATATATTAAAATAATCTGTCAGTGGAGTTACAGCACCCAATGTCTGGCCTGAAGCTGATCTCTTTTCTTCCCTCCCTTCGCAGGACCCCTTTTGTTCCCCAAGAGAAGTGAAGAGTTCCTACTTTTCTCTGGTGGGTTGAAGGATGGGCTGAGGCACTTGAGAAATTCATTGAAGCTGAGCTTCCAGTCAGCATTTTCATCTGACAGCTCGATGAGGGCATCTACGCAGAGTCCCCTGAAAGGAAACACAGAGGCTTGTTCTGTACAGGGCTGTGCTAGGCTGCTCCCTGCTCTACTGTCTTCAGAGTGCAGGTGAGTAAAACCAGTAATCACTAGGGAGACTCCAAGATGTCTGGCAGAAGTGGCTTCTCTAAGGAAACCTCATGGGATACAGAGAAAAGAAAAACAGTCACAAAATACGTTGTCTGGCAGTGGCCTGGGCAGTGGGGGGATATTCAGAACAGCAGGAATGGAACATCCACATTTGTTGACACCTACATGCTGTCACACAGACAGAGATGCAAGCACAGCATAACCACAAGCAGCCTTTTTGCACACAGTGGCAGACAAAGAAAGAGGGAAACCTCTCAAACTATAGGCTGCATATGAACAGTGTTTTCCCACCATCTTCCTTGCACTGGATCTAGATATTAGGCAAAAGGTGAGGGGAGTCCCCAGAAAAGCTAATTTATTAGGAAATAGAAAGAAGATGACAAATCTTCTGTTACCCAACTCCCTTCTGGCTGCACAAGTGCTAGATTTAAGGCAAAAGGGGGTTGGAATATGTGCCTAACATGAAGAATAGAGATAGGACTGCTCCTCTTGTGGTGTTCACACCTGTTTAAGTAAGGAGCCACTTCATACACAGTTAACTCTGTCGGTGCAAGCCCTAACTGATATTTACCATGAGTGAATTTCCATGTTCCATTCTACCACATCTGCCCCCCTGGCCCTCCCTCTGCCATCCTGTCCACTGCCCACCTGAGCAACTTGTTGGTCTCCTGGTCCATGTAGGTGGTGATGTTGATGGCAGTTTCATTTTGCTCCACAAACTTCAGGAATTCAGTGGAGTCCAAGTGAGAATCACCATCATCAAAGCTCTGTAGGGGAATATGGGAAGATGTGAGAGGCTCTCATTTATCAAAGTACCCCTTCCTTCTTCCTCTTCCATATGTACATAGCATTTTGAAGCTTTAGTGAGACAAGTTCCATTATCCCCGTTTTTCACAAAGAAAGAGGCTCAGAGAAAAGCACCAACATATCCACATTAGCCTCAGAATGAGAGAGATATGATCCTAGCCTTGTTCTCACAGATAAGCTACACTGCCTCTCATTCACCTCCTGCTGCTTGATTTATGGCTCTAACCCTATTTCTTCTCTTTGTTTCAGCCAGCTCTTAGCTTTCTTATATACCTCCTGCCTTAAAGCAGACCAGCTGCATTCAAGGAGGTGTCAGCTTTCCAATATGGGTAAATCCAAAGCTGTGCCCGGACTCTGACAGTGACAAAAGGGAAAAATCACAGGAAGCAATTTTCTGCTGATACCAGGGAAAAAATTTAATGCAATAGCACAACACCTCACCATCAACTTCTTAAGGTTGACAAGACTCCTGGCACTGAAGAGCAGCGTTTTTAGCCCCCAAATCCTGGCTGTACTCCCAAAGAAGTAATTGCATTTTGCTTTCCTGTTTGGAGATGTGACACCGCAGTGCTGGGCACTCAGCAGGAATTGCTGTGCCCCCTCAGAGACAGCTGCATTGCTGTGAGTGGAAAATTAATCCTGCACACAGACTGTTGCCACCTAATTTTTGCTGTATGACTGGGGCAGGTTGCTGTGGCTCCTTGTGTAGTGCTCTCAAGAATGCTGGAATAGACACTGCCTGTTGTTACCTCTGTGTGTTTCAGGAGAAACATCTAGGGCTAGGGAAATTATCCTGCATAACTGCTCCACATGTCAACTTCCACTAGACTTTGAAGCCTTTTGTCATGCATTTTTTTTGTGAAAATGACTGCAGTTCTCTTAATGACCCAGACTGTTAGGTGAGTTTTCTTGCCTTTCAAAGCTATGGTCTACATGAAGGCATTCCCACAGAGATCCTCCAAAATGGAGCAGCTTCCCACTACTGGCCTTGCTCCCCTTGAAATGTCCTTCAAGGTCACGGCCTGCTTGACAAACAAAGCACATCCCACTGAGCCCCACAGGTCAGGCTTCCAGGAGGGAAACAGCTTAATGCCACATCTACAAACCTCCCCATCAAGGAGAAAAGGGAAAAGCTTCATTTCAACTATGCCTCCAGTGTTTCCTACGAGCAGGACAGGAATCAGGCCATTTGCAGGAATGCAGGGCATGAAGAGCCCCACAGCTTGGCATGACACAATTCCTTCAGTGACAGCAGACACTCCTTGCTGACACAAATTTCTGTGTGTTTGAAGCCATTTAGTTTGCTTTGCCTTGATTTGTCCCAAATAGTTCCAAACTCTGAATTCTGCTTTAAAAACATTTCAAAGCTTTAAGAATAAGGTAGTTGAAAAGGTGGATTACCACCTGACAGAGAATCACAGAATCATTAATGTTGGAAAAGACCTTCAAGATCATTGAGTCCAACCTCTGATTAAACACAACATTATCAACTAAACCACAGCACCAAGTGCCACATCCAGTTGTTTCTTGAACCATTCCAGGGATGGTGACTCCCCCACCTTCCTTGGCAGCCACTCTTTCCCCAGCCTGTAGTGCTGCCTGGGATTGTCGTGACCCAAATGCAGGACCTGGCACTTGGCCTTACTGAACCTCATACTGCTGACCTTGGCCATGGAAATTGTCCCTTTGGTACAAGCAGAGGTATTCTTTGCCATAAGGAGTCTCACCCAGTGGCTGGGATAAGTGCTCCAGAAAAAGTGGGACAGTGAAGAGAACATGAGGCTGCCTGCCTCTGAGCTGCAGCCTGAGGATATCACCAGCACACTGACAGGCGTGGGGACAGCGGGTGTGAACGGCTTGTGCAGTGACAGTGGAACAAGTCTGTGGCTGGCTCATGCATTTCAGCAAAGCCCACGACCTGGGGAGACCCTGCAAAAGTGACTGGGGACGGCACATTTGCAGGGAGAGGGACTGACACAGGACGCTGCTTCTTTTGGGTGCTGGCAGGCACTGACAGGAGTGCCCAGGGCAGTGGATTTCCACAGACAGGAGCTTGAAAGGCTGCAAATGTGAGGATGCTCTGAAGCGAGGGGACCAGCTCCTCTGTCTCACCAGGGGGTGCCACTGCCATGGCAAATTTGCTTGCGGCGCTAACTCCTGTCAGGCACCATTAATCTCTTGCTGTCAACAGCTCATGATTTAAATGCTCTCCCCTCTTCCCCACCTGCTCCTCCAGCTCCATCCTGAGCCCTCTGAAGTCTCTGTCAGGAGCCAGGCGTGAGGGGGAGGGACACAGCAGTGCATGTGGCAAGAGCATGGGAGAAGCTTGGGATCTGCTGGTTACAGAGGGACAGATGACAGGGAGGAGGGAGGAACTGGATTATTGCAAGGCCCAAGACTCAAGTGGCTCCTTTTACTCTGTAGGGTACTAGGGAACTGCCAGCTCTCAGCCACCACTGGGACATATTCCTTGAACCCCCCAAATGTCCCCTATACCTGTCTCAGCATGGCTTTGGGACTATCTGGAACAAAGGATCAGCAGCTCCTGCCACAGCTTCCTGCATTTTGAGCACTTTCACCTTTTTTCCTCTGGCTTTTTACCCCTGAGATTAGTTCTCTACTCTGCTACAGGCACATGTGGCTTGCCCTCCTGCTTTTCCCCAGGGTAGGTCAGACACCAGGAGCAAGAGATGCTCCACATCTGGTTGTCACGAGCTATGTCAGTAGCTGCTGCAGGCAGCCCATAACACATCAGGTTATAGGACTTATCAGATCCCTCTGGTCCCCACTTCCACAGGCACATCACTCACTGGAACCTCTCAGCTGGGGGCACAGCAGCTGTTATGCAGTGACCAGGCAAGAAACGTTGTCTGGGCTCTGAGGCAGGTGCTGCTCTACTTGCCTTGAAATATTTGTCCAGGATTTCACTGTAGTTACTGCCCTTGGAGAACCACCCATCTGGGATAATCTCAGCTTCCAGCCACTGGATGACCCGGCGACGAAGCTCGTCCCTGTCCGACTGGTAGCAGACAACTGTAACGGGAGACAGTGCAGCGGAAGGGAGAACAAGAGTGAGAGAAATCAAGCTGGCAGGGAGATCACAGAGAGAGGACTGGAGATAAATGCCAGCCAGCCCGCTCTGATGGCAGCTCGCAGCCCCTCGGTCCGGTCCTTGGAGTTACATCACTGCCAGATCCAAGCAGATGTGTCATGGGCTGAATAGTGGATGGGCTGTTGGTGACACCATGTGGCAAGGCCGGAAAACAACACTCCTGCCAAAGCTCTTCCTTCCCATTCCTGAAGCTTGTGGAAGAACAACCCGGAGCTGACTCATCTCGGTGTGAAGAGTCCCAGACTGAGGGAGGAAGGTAACTGACAGTGTCCCCAGGTTTCCCGACACTGCGTAGAATTGTCATTCAGCTGTCAACCCTAAAATACTAAAACCTCTATCCTCTGCAAGGGTGAAGACTAGACTGAGCAAGTCTTTCTACTACTCTGTCTCCAAGACTTGAATTTTAGGGCCTACTACCACAGGAAATGTTTCTTCAAAGCCCTGATTTGTCCACTCTGGCTGGAAACGAGAGGGGGTCAAGTTGGGCCTCACTCACAGTGCTGGCCAGTGTCACAGGTTTCTCCAGGGGAGTTATCACTTTGTGTGCTAGTACAAACCGTGCATTTAGAAACAAAACTGAAAGCCTAGCTGTGAATTGTCATACCTGCCCAGTGGCCAGCAAAGCCAGAAAAGGAATCAGCGTGCATTCACATCACTTACACACACTAAGGATCTTCTGAATCCAGTGACTACTATCACAATCAGATGGAGAGATGAAAAAAACCTAGCTCTGTAGGGATTCTGCATGTTTAATTTTGTACTTGTTTAAAACTGCTTTAGGGTGGCGGCCGTGCTCTGACATGGTCCTTCCTCCTTAGTTTGTATGAGGCTTTGCTCTCATCTGTCCTAGGAAGTTAAAGTTGATGATTATACAGCTCCAGTACTTAGAGGTCATGAATGGGAAAAGGCTCTCCTCATGACAAGCCATGGCCCTAAAATTCAGTGATAAGTACACATGGCAATAAATAAAGGGAGAAACCAAGCACAGGGAATCGAAGAGACTTAGGTGATCGTAGATTTAGGTGATCATAGAATCCTTTAGGTTAGAAGAGACTCTTAAGATCATCCTGTTGGCTGATGGTAGAGGCAGTTCAGCTGTACCTCCTGACTCTCTGCCTCTGCATCCATCGGTTTATCACTCCTACAGCAAAGTTTCCTTTTAAAAGAGTGCTCTTGGGAGCTGGGGACAACAGCTCCACAATTATGGTCTTAGATCCCCAATGAAGGAGGTGAAAGAATGCTCCATCCCTCAGTCTGGGTGACGAGCCCAGTGAGTCCCTGGGGCAAACTGGGTTTCATTGCACCTTGTCTATGCTGAGTCCCTGAGACATCCCAGCACAGTGAACGCCCAGGAGATGTATGAGCTCTGAAAGGTTACCCAAGAGAGAAGAGCTGGGCCATCACATTTCAGCTGATTTTTCAAGTCAGACTCTTCTACAGCCCATGCAGGATATGACTGTTACACAGAGCTCTGCACTCCCCCAGCACACCCTCCTGCCCATGTCTCAGAGCATACAAATTCATACAGAGGCCTCAGCCAAACAGGAGACAGCTTCTTACCTGGACTTGCAGCTGGGTTCTCAGACTTCTTCTCTGTTAAAGGAAAGACAGAAGAGGACATTTTTGATGCACTGTGAAGCAATACAAATCTCTTCCAACCATGGGTAAAAGCAGGGGAACCTGGCAGTCTTTGGATATATGAGGGCCACATACATGATTGAGGGGCTGGAATCCCCTGGACCCTGAGGAGATACTGAGGACAATTAAGACTGAAGAACTGAAGGCTCAGGGACAATCTCATCAATGTTTATAAATCCGATGGAAGGAAATGAGGAAGATTACACCAGACTTTTATCCAGGGTATCCAGTGACAGGGCAAGAGACAGTGGGCACACATTTAAACACATGAAACTGTCTGAACACAAGAAAACCATGCAGCTGGTGTGTGTAAGTGTGGGAGTCAAACAGCCCCACTGATGAGGCAAAATCCTTCCTCCTAAAGTTAGTGAGGTTCTTTATGAACATGGATGATAGTATTGGTTTTAGGAGTATCCTCAGAGCATGACTTTTCCTCAGCAGTTAAACCGAGACACTTACTTGGCTGAATCCAAAGGCTTAGAGTGAGGCAGCAGGAACAAAAGGTTCCCCTGCTCTCCTGAGTGCCACACTCCCAGAAGCTTAAGGAGACAATAGCTCCAAGGTTCCCCCACAGTCAAGGTGTCAGGGTTTTGAGTGCACTAATGAGGGCCTTAATGACCCTGCTGGCCTCACATTGAGCCTCCATCCATACTCTGTGAGCCATGAGGCTCCATTTCATATCTGATGCCTCAACTCCTAATCCTTGCCTGTGATTATTATGTTGTAGCCATGCCTGTCTCCGGCTCTTTTGCAACCACTCTATTCCACAGACTGCTAATCCAAGCCCTGACCTGATGACTGTGTTCCCACCTTGATCTCAGCCCTGGTACAGACTTCATCACTATGAGCTCATCTGGCTGTTGTCTGATTCTGGTTACCAGAATCACTAACCCTGACTTCACAACTTGATTTCAGTTTAGTTTCAGCCTACTTCATCACCACCAGCTTGCCTGATCATCTGGACTCTTGCTTGAATCTGGCTACTGTTCAGAGGCTTGCCTTTTTTACCCCACTCAGCAACTGTGGGGCGAGGTCTTGGCTGGTAAGGCCTCTGCCTTGCCTTGTTATCATGCTTCCCTTCCAACTCTTTGTCCCTGAGGGTGTAGCCAGCCCTCCTCGCCAGGGTTACCTTTGCAGTGGCCATCGTAATCCACCTGGATCTTGGAGCCGGTGAGGCAGGCGTCACGGTGCAGCTCGCAGTGGTTCAGGTACGTCTTGCCATTGCTCCCGCACACAGGCCTCTTGTGAGGTTTGCATTTCTGCGGGAGAGCCAGAGAACACAGCATTTCACCTGCCTCCCTGGGACAGCCAGAGCGAGGCTGGTGAGTCCAACCATCAGCCCAGCTCAAGAGAAGTCCTTGGCATAGTCCCCTTGGCCCTGTGTTTGGAACAGGCTAATTCACCCTCATTACCCCAGAAAAACCCACACAGGAAAGTCTGTGGGTGTGAGTTCAAAGGCCTCGCTTCATCCCCGTTTCCATCACCACCAGCATGACAAGAGTCTTTCTGAAAGCAGACCCCTGCAGAGAAATCAGTGCTCAGCATAAATACGGAGCATAATTCTGCAACTGCTGCTCCACGTGCCGTGGCCATGCCTGCCCAGAGGTGTTTCTGTGCCTCTGGTCTATGCACCTGCGCTTGCTTGGCTCCATTGCATCTCTCTGTAGACTGCTCCACCCTTCTGCAACCGAATGGCAGAATAAGCCATCAGCCATGAACAAACAGCACAGCCTACAGCAAAGAGAGTTCACCAGTGCCACTGTTCAGGCTATGGGCTTTTTTCTTCTGTCCCGTTTGGCCTGGCCAAGCCTACCCAGAGTGACAGACTCTCTTCCTACTAAGGGGCATTTCACTCTCCAGCACCCAGGCTGGTCATGCCAGAGCTGCAAGCTCTGAGGGATGGGGGAACAAAGAGCCACATGGCCATTCCCAGGAGCCAGGCAGAAATGTTTTGAAGGCATGGGGCAGAGCGGAGTAGGGAGACACTGTGTCTCTACAGCTGGGAAAGACTCTTCTAATCATCTCTGACTCCCTGCTGGATAAAGCTATTCATGCTTACAGCACTCTACCACAATTATTTCCATCTTACAAAAGCTGATTTTTAGTAGGGTGCTTGTAACCTCCTCAAACAAGACGCCAGTGAGGGCAGGCTGTCTTGGAGCTCAGAGACCACTCCCTAGAGTGCCCTTCAAAGCCAGATGCATACCCATACCCCACTGGGCTTTCCCAACAAAAGACCTCCAGTCAAGTCTCCTGTGCATGTAAAGACCCTAGGCAGTCCTGCAGGCAGCACAGCTGCGAGCCCCAGACTCTACCTACCCTACAGAGCTCTTCCCCCACACAACACTGGAAACAGTCCTGCTGTCTGAAGAGCCACTCTGAATTTGCAGCTGCTTCAAAAGAGCCATAGCCTTATTCCATCACGGGATCCTTCCAGTGACAGAAACCCATCGGGGGGTGATGGTGGTGACCCCTGTCCCAGACACAGAACCTGTGCTGCTCCCGTACCTCAATGCAGAGGCAGGTTGGCTCTCCCTTCTCCGTCACTGCACACTCACGCCCAGCTCCACAGAAAACATTGGCACAGATCTTCGATTTGCTCCTTGGCTCTTCCTGCAAGACACAGAGACGCAAAATACATAATTACCCAGAAGAGTAACAACTCAGTTTAAAAAAAACCCCACCACATTTAACTGGGATCAGGACCAAAAGGTACCACGGTGTTAAGGTAGGGATGACAGAACAAGAGACACATGACTTCAATAGATGGACAGCTCAGACAATAAGAAGGAGCAGACACAAGAACAAGGGCTACAGTCCCAAGAATACGGGGTTTCCTTCAGGTCATTCCTGGAAAATCACCTGGGAGAATTGGAGCAAACATGACCAAGAGGAAGTCTAGCAAGAATGGCAAGAATAATTTGCTCATGTCAAGGACTGCTGTCTTTAAAATTTGTTTTCATGGAGGGTAGGGAGCAGAAATGTCTTTGCTTGAGACACTTCGGAAGAAGGTGAACATATCCCTAGAGAAAGGTCCAATACAAACAGGCAGAAGAAATTGCCATCAGGCACCAGATAATGTCCTTGTCACAAAAAAGTCACAAAACTACATGACCCATTATCTTGCTTTCACTGGTCAAGATTAAACACTTTAAAGTAAGAACGCTGTCATGGATGAGATAATTATCCAGTAATCCTCCCACAATGAAAATTCCTTCCTGGTTCCTGACAGCCTGCAGTTGACTTATGCCCTGCAGCACAATTTATATGCTTTACAGTTTTCTCTTAGCCAAAGTCATCACAAGTATTGTTGTTCACATAACTGTCNTCTGCTGATTTGTAGCATCTTTGTACCTCCATCACATACTTTTGAAAATAGATAATGAAAAAGGAACAGAATTTATCAAAAGAGCAAGCATTACTGACAAATGCTGAGCACATTTTTTCCTCATTTCTTCTTTATCCAAATTTTTTGTTTGTTTTGGTTTTAAAACACAATTTCACAGAGAGTTGCTGTCTTTACTGAACAGCCCACAGGGACAGCCAGATCATTTTCTGAATAACCTTGCCCCGGTCTTCAGAATAGTTTGTTTGCTGGCCTACTGCACAATTCATCAAACCTGAGAAGGTCTTTTCAAAGCACTGCAGGAATCCCTCCAGGTTCACATAGTGACAAACATCTTTCGTACTCTCTGCAGGTGTTCCTATTTTGCCGCTTATTCTGTCAAATACAGTATTTGGACATGCCAGTCTTAGCTGAGAAATGTAATCCGTGTCCCAGGCCTGTTCTCCCCAGGAAGACAGCGTTCTCC
>VYZR01055791.1:0-16007 GCA_013400675.1 Oxylabes madagascariensis | reverse complement strand
GGACAGACACCGGGACAGGGACACTTGGAGGACCTTTTGTGAGGACATTTGGAGAAGAAGCAGCGNAGGGAGCAGGATCTCCTTGGGAAAATCTCATTGGAAAAGCCACAGCAGGTCCTGTTTGGTGCCATCCCACTCCTGAACAGTCACACAGGGTGGCTGAGCACCAGCCCCGGGCTTGGCTTTTCCAAACTTGTAAGTGCTCAGCTTTGAAACTACCATTCTTTCAACAGGGTTTTGTGTGTCATTTATAATTTATATTGCAATAGCACCCAAAAGTGCTTTCCAGACACTAAGTACATCTGTAATTCTGGCTCTAAAAAGCTTCCATTCTGAGAGAGGGGAATAAAAAAGAGGGGAGATGACCAGTATTTCCCAAATAGAATTGCCCAGAGTTTGCGCTGATGTATTTTTAACAATGCCTAGTATGAAATCTTGTCTGGTATTATTCCGAGGATCACAACAGGTGTTGGGAATTGGCTGGGGAGGCTGTGCAGAAAGGGCAGCTGACAGCTCACTGTATATGCAGATGTACCACCTATTAGCAATATCCTCTGTGGTTTGCTCGCATGCGAGCTGAATAGATTCTCCAAACAATGCTGCACTGAATGGAAGCCATCAGCAGAATTGCTCAAGGCTGCAAAACCCATTACTTATACAGCAGTAGATGGAAGAGCAAGTGCCACAGTGTAGTAACTTGTCCTGCTTTGCTGGAGTTGTTCTGCAGTTATTAGATCAATATAGGTAGCTGCACATCTAATAAAGTACCAGAAAATAATTTATCTCAATGTGTATTGTTAGCTCAGTATTTATCCTAATATTATCCAGCCACATAAACAACATAAATCCCTCTTTTTGTGCCTTTTTTGCTGCTGTTTCTGCATTTTCCAAGCACACAATGGGTTATGTCCCCTGCTCTGATTATTGAAGCCACGTCACTGTACTTTTTACAATCACATTTTAATTACAGCTGTGGAACCTATGCAAAATCATTTAATACAATGTTGTGAGCAAATAGCGCAGATGATGCGTTTAGTATTTGATTGCTGTTAGTTTACTCATTGATTAAACATGCAGAGTCTGCTTTGACTGGTGAGGAAGTCAGAGACCACACACACGCAGGGCTATGGGGCTTATTCACTGTAGGGGC
Organism: Oxylabes madagascariensis; assembly: GCA_013400675.1. NCBI lineage: Eukaryota > Metazoa > Chordata > Aves > Passeriformes > Timaliidae > Oxylabes > Oxylabes madagascariensis. The sequence continues at coordinate 14,857 of VYZR01055791.1, read as the reverse complement.
TATATTTTCTATAGATTTTGTATTTGCTATAGATTTTATATTCATTATAGGTTTTATATTCATTATAGGTTTTATATTACTAGAAGTTGTATCTTTGCTATAGCTTCTGTATTCACTATAATTTTGTATTCCCTACAGGCTTTCTATTTGCTCTATATTCTATATTCACTGTTTTAGATGACCTAGGTTTTCCAAAGGATTAGCAAGGAGTCTGTGGCAGTTTGGGTGGCTCAAAAATGGCAGTGGGAATTTATCATTCCATAAAGGAAAGGATCCATCAGCTGGTCAAGAAAAGTTTTGACCTTCACTGGTGGCAGCTGATGGGTTTGGTAAAATTGGTGATAGGTCTTGGAAGTGGAGATAAAAAACTATTTTGGCTATTTTCTGAAAGCACAGCATGATTTGGATGAAGTAGCCCGGGCAAAAAGCAATGATTACTCAAGGAGGAAAGCAGTGTGGTTTTATAACAATAAAATACATTTTTTTAAAAAGAGAGAAGACAATCTTGCCAGGAGGAGTGTATATTGTAAAAGAACCAGGTTTTGTTCCATTTCTAACAGAAGCTTACAGACAGTTATGAAAAGGAGTTTGCTGCTATTTATTGCCTGAAGTTACTGATCCATCTGTCTCTACCCAAACTCTCGTACAGACAATTTTCTTTCCCGCATCATTCTGTCTTTCTCCTTTCTATTATTATTCAATATCTAGATGGGAATTTTGACCAGTGGCCAAGTCAGAGGCTTATCAGCTATTGCATAAATCCTCAGCAGCTGGTAACTGAGCTGTGCAAAATTGTCACTTTAGGGTTAAATATTGTTGAATAAATAGACCTGCTGAAAGAACAGAATCTAACAATTCATGTTTTAGGGAATAATTACTGCAGAAAGACAGCCCACAACATTGTATGTGTGTTTGAGAGAGTGGTCAGAATATCTTTTAATTCAGCATTTACCCGTGAGAATTATTCCCATGAGGAGCCTTGCAATAAAATCTGCTTGGTCTATGAGAACAGAAAGAAATTGAATAAAAAGACTCCATTTCCACTTGTATTTATTCAGTCTGGGAAATTCAGTGGGCCGCAGCATTAGTATCAGCAGGGGATTCCTTGCTCCTAGCGTTAAATTACTGTCATAATCGCTCAATTATTTCTTCCTTGTACTGTTTAAAATAAAAATCCATCACATTCTATGTTTTTTTCTAACATTTATTAGGTTGAGTGTTTAGGAAAATCAATTATATTCAGTCAGGCATGAATTGATGAATGTTCTTGTAATAATTGTCAGTTGTTAAACTGAATGTACTTTCTCTTTTCACCCCTTTTCATTTCCTTCAGAGGGCAGAGGTGGCTCAGAGAGAGGCAGAGACCTTAAGGGAGCAGCTCTCATCAGCTAACAAATCTCTCCAACTTGCTACGCAGATCCAGAAGGCACCTGATGTGGTGAGAGAAAATATTTACTGACTCTTACAGGTTTCTGACATTCCTGCAGCACAGCTCCTTCAATTTATGCCCACAGCTATAAAAACAGCTGTTTGAAGTTGTATTTTAACAGAAAGGGAACGGTGCTCCTTGGGGATTGTGGTGGGGTTCAGCCTCTGAAGGGGTTGGTGGCTGGAGGAGACCACGGGAAGGACAGAGGTCACTTGGCTCTGTGGTGATCCATCACTCCCTGCTCCTGTGGACAGCACAACTCTCAGAAATCATTTCACATGGCTGAGAGCATCAGCAGAGGAGAAGGAGAGGCAGCAAGAGAGCCTTGGTGGCCATCAGCACGAGCCCTCAGGTGTGGGGCTCCATCCCCAGGGCACCCAGAGCTCCCTGCCCGCTCTGCCTCTCCTTACTCCGTGTCTGGGCTGTCAGAGAAACTGGAAATAAATTTGGTACCACTCCAGTTTTCACTGGCTGTATCTAAACAGAGAATTACACCTATAAATCCTTGGAAAATTGAGAAGATACCCTGCACTCCTTCTTGTTGCCTCCTCTGTGTGGTTCTGAATAAAGCCAAGGCTGCTGATGGGACCTGCAGGCACAGGGGGCTGTTACAGGGCTCCAGCTGGCCCTGGGTGAGCAGGTAGCACAGATGAGCAGCCAGATTATTTTGATTTTTGTTTGCCAGAGGAGAAATAGGAGTATTTAAATGTAAATATGCAATTAAGTGAAATTTAGTCTACTTCTAAGCAGCAGATTTAAGAAACAAAAGAAATCATTGCTTTTTTTTTCCCTTGCAAGCCTTATACGTGCTTGACACTGATAGCAGAGGAACACATGGCTGCCTTTAAAAATCGTTTGCAGAGAACAAGTAACAAACCATAAGTCCTCCAGATCTGTTTGGTTGTCTATTAATACAACCCAGTATTTTCTCAGAAAAGTCAAAAGACAGACAAGTAGGCTGCAAAACAAAAAATAAAAAGCCTGAATATCACTTGTAACTCTGAATTACCTGCCTCTTCCTATCTCGTGTCCTAGTCTTATCATTATTTTAACATTAGGTCTTTCTTGTATTTAATAGTACTTCTGCACTTCATTTATATTTAATATGACAACTACTGCAGGATGAAAATGATCATTATCTATCTTATTTCAGACTCTACGTTCTAGTCTCAATAGGCACAAGCAGCAGATGATTATACAACTTGTGATGTTTCATGCAAGCAAATTAGAGGTTTTTTCAAGTTAAAAGTGTAATTCAGTGTAATAGGAGAGCGTTGTTAACTGCTGTTCGTACATGCAGCTTTCTGTGAGTGCAGCGGGGTGTAGTCACTGAGAATCAAGCTGAATGTTTAGAAGATGTGGAAAAGGGGGTTTTGTTGTTCCTGTATTCCCAGAAAAGAGGGTATGGAGTATATTTCAATCTGCTGCAGTGTCATCTTCAGTTGTCAGGGTGTCGCTGGGGTGAATTCTCAGCTCTTCCACCACAGATCGTTGGTTTAGTGCTCACCATCTTCAACTCCCTCTTGCTGAATGGGTTCTCTCCTCCTTCACTGATGCTTCTGGGGAACAGCCATTAACCTTTGTGAGATGCATTTTGGGTTCTTTGATGGAATGTGTGCCCCTCCTTGGGCTGCCTTGTGCCCCCCACATGGGCACAAGGCTTTCCTCACATTCCCTGTGGAGGAGGCTCAGATGCATCACAGCTGTAATCTCCCAGCACAAAAGGAGACTGAGATGGTGCAGTTAGTTCCTGTTTTCTTTTCTGAATGGATCTGCCTTCTTCTGGACCTCTCTGTCCTCCCAGGAAGTCGGTCCAGAGAGGAAGTTCCAGACTTGAGGACAGATTTGACAGCTGTGGGAAACTGGAAGAAGGAAGATTTAGGAAAGGGAATTTCTGAAAGTGGTGACCAAAGGGAGAATGGCCCTGTCTTAGAGCTGTCACGTCTCTCTTCTTCCCCATGGAGGGATGCTTGCAATAATGTTAACATGAACAATTTTCATGCAAGGAGCAAGTTCATTGGAAGTAGCAGTTTGGGGCAATTTTTGACAATTTTGCCTGAAACGTGCAGTGTGCATACAGAGAGCCACAGGCACATGGCTCTGCCGTTCCTGATTAAGAAATTCTGCTCCATTACTTCAGAATATTTTATCTGATTAGTATTTTGTAAGCACAGATTTTCATAGTTGTCAAAGCATTTGGGCTATTAATAATAAATAGATCTAAATAGAATCCTTTGACTTTCACGGCTGCATCTTTCCAGTGCACTTATGAAATAGGGAAATTTATTCCCTCTGTTATCCCTCTTTTCCCAGAGAGCTGTCATGGGGTGTAGGAAGTTCCATCTTCCAGACTCCCAATGTCAATCAGAGGAGTCCCAGATTTAGGAATTGTCTGTCTCTTGTGCCACCCAATGTTGTGTTTGCTCCTTGCCAGACTACCCTGAATTTAGGTTTGTTGCCTTCTCTTCCTTTTTGTGAAATCCTAATCCTGTTTTCCCTCCAGGAGCAGGCCATCGAGGTGCTGACACGCTCCAGCCTGGAAGTGGAGCTGGCTGCCAAGGAGCGCGAGATCGCCCAGCTCGTCGAGGATGTCCAGAGACTCCAGGGCAGCCTCACCAAGCTGAGGGAGAACTCCAGCAGCCAAATCTCCCAGCTGGAGCAGCAGCTGACGGCCAAGAACAGCACACTCAAAGTAAGGCTCGGTTCTGCCCGAAGGATATCTCAGAGATGATGATATTGGGGTTTGCTGTGTGTGAGCTTCCTCTGGTCCTGAGCCATTGGCGTCTTCAGGGTGTGACTGAATTCTGGTTTCTGTGGCATTCATGGAGTCGCAGAATAACCCTAACACTAACTCTTTGAGTTAGAAGGAACCTTCAAACCCATCCCATTCCACCGCCCTGATAAATTGTTTTCTAAAGGATCACAGTTTTTTTAAGTTCTAAATGGCCCAATCCTTACTGGTTTGAAATGTGTTTTTACAGAACAAGGCTACCTTAGGATTAAAATCACCACCAAACCCCAACATACATTGACCATGGATATGTAATGAAACAGTTGAACTGAAAAGGCACAGAAAATCCCTCTTAGGTTTTCAAACTTTTAATTCCCATTCCAGTTTATACATATTGAAGATTTACAAGGAATTGGTTTATCTTTCAATTTCCCTGCTACCCCCTCCAGTTCTCTCCACTGGAAATGGGAAGTGTATCATTTAGGGCATAGAAACAAGCAAAATCAGAACACAGAGAAGGCTTTTAGCTTCAATGACCATTTAATTATTTTTAACTGTGTATTTGCTGCACAATAATTCCTATTTATAATTAGCAGTCTGGCCCTATACTCATTTGCATAGGAGCAGCACTGCATCAGAACCAGAAGGAACAGTTAAGAATTCTCTGAATGACCCTTTTACCTCTCTCTTGGGCAGTTTCACTTTCCCTGTGCTGAGCCCACACACTTCTGATCTCTGAGTGAGCATGAGAAATGCTTCCTGACGTGGGGTATGAATCAGTTTCCTGTAACTCTGGTCTCCTTCATTGTTCCACCATCTATGAGCTCCGAAGTGTAAACAAGATAAATTTATCTATTCCATTAAAGACTTGGTAGTTCTGCAGGTTTGATAGTCTGAGAGTTTTCTGAGAGCAGGAGGCTGATAGTTCCCACTCAGCTCTGACTGTGGCGTGGGCAGCTTTGCTCTATCAGAATGATTTAATGTTCAATTGAAACTCTTACAAATTGCTCTAATTCTGACACTTTTTAGCAGTTACTGGTTTTGCTGTGGTGGAGCATAATTCACATGGAGAGGGACCTGTTAGGAGTGAAAGCTGAAGTGTTGCAGTCAGTGTTTTCTGCATGTTTTAAGCCAGCTTTGCAGAATTTTTATGAAAATTCAGTGGAGCAAAGGACACCTATTATGTAACTCCATTGACAGTCTCCATCTCTGCCCACCTGTCACCGTGTGGGCACCACTTTTATTGAGGGAGAAAGGAGCTGCCCTGGTTTTGAGGGACTCATTCTGCTGGCTACACCCATGTTCGGGGGATTTTTTTATTTTACTTTTTCATAAAGCCTGATAGAAAATATCTTGAGTCCTTGCACTTGACAGATTTTCTTGGAATAAAGCATGTTCCTGGTGAGGTCAGTATTAGTTTAGCCATTAACTTCAAAGGGAGTAGGATCACAGAAATGACAGAGCAAGTCTTTGATTTCCATTTCAGTAATCTCCTTCCATTTTCTCATAGCCTTGCCTGGCTAATGCTCTGTATTTAGCTTTCTGTTGATAGTGTCTGATGTAGTGCCTCTATTGATAAAGTTTTAGTCATTTCAACCCTCTTTAACCTTATTTGTGGCAACTATAAAGATATTTCCAAATACTTACTTTCACCCCAAAGTGCTGGGAAAGCCTGTGCCAGGCACACATTGTACAAAGCACCAAATCTCAGTGATGATGTGCTGATCTCCTGTTTGATTATGGAGGAATTGCTTCTGAAATAACAGAGATTTTAATGGTTGCCTCCACAAAAAACAACTCACAGTTTCACAAATTAAAGCAATGTTCTCAACCTGTATCTTGGGGGAATTGTTTAATACTCTATGACTTAATGAAACAATACAGAAATACTTTCAAAATTATTGCTTCTTTATCTTCATCTGATCTAATAATCAAAACATGTCCTCTAGTAACAAGAGTTTTCTCACTCTAATTGCATTAACCCTTCGTGGCTGGGTGCTAGAACATCCCTGCTCCCCAGTTAAAATTCAGTAATGTGAGTTGATCACTCCAAACTGAACTACAGTGTTAATCTAATGGTTATGTAAATGTTTTAAGCCCCTCAATACAGCCCCTGCTGTTTACCTATGCCACTTCAGTTAATAATACAGTAGTGATTGTGTTTTCTAAATAACATGAGGAGAGACCTAGTCTCTGCATGCTCTAACATGGCTTCATTCACACCAGAGATGCAAGATGATTCTTTAACACGGGATATTTTCAAATTTAATGTGCAGAAAAGCCACCAGTCCATTCCTTCTGCCCTCTGGCTCCTGCATTTTTGTGCATTGGAGGTCGTTGGAATATATTTTGTCTGAATTAACCAGGTTGATATTTAGTGCAAGATATTAGTTCCTCCAGATTGTCTCACAGCTTGAACCTTTGTTATCCCGTGTTCTGTGTGTTTTACAGGGTTCTTGGAGACAATTACCATACTAATACATTTTAAAACAGTCATTGACTGGGAAGATGCCAAGTGCCTAAATGCTCTGTTTCTACACAGACACTGCATCCTCACTTGTTAGTTTATATTGTTTAGTAAAGTAGATGTTTAGGTGCACATTTTCCATGGCAACAATCTCTATAGTAGGTACTTGGAAATGATGGATGTGTGTGTTTTTTATACAATCCAAAGTAAAATATTGCTGGTTGTCATACTGCTGTAGCAGCACACAACTACCTGAGAGTCCAAAACAGCTGCATTTTGTCAATATCTCCTTTTTTTCTTTATTTTTCTACCTGTGTTTTGTACCTAAATTTTCCAGAAATACTCTACCAGGGATAAGCACTTTCCTGCACAGAATTACATTTAATACAGATTGCATTAAAATGGGAGTCATTAGCTTTTCTGTGGTTTATATCTGTTTTTACAAAAGGCTGTTTTCTTAGCATACCCCTGCATAAGTAACTAACATATTAATTCAGGGTATTGTTTTAAATGACTTCTGATCCTTTTTATACTGGGAACTGGTATAATTTGCCAGTTATTCCTGCTGTAAAAGCTCCTCTGCTCTATTCCCAAAATGTTACAAGTCACAGAGCTAAGGAAAGGGTGAATTGCAGTGGATTTGTGGAGCACCGAACAGAGACAGAAGGACAAAGTGACAAGACCAAGGAGAGCAGAAGGATATCTTGGGGTTTGGCAGGTCCTCCCATTGCCTGTGACCACCTGGAAAACTCTCAGCTGTGATGCTGAGTCTCCTCCCAGTACCAAGGGCTCTCTGCCTCACTGGTTTCATTTAAAGATCCCTCTCCAGCCTGATCTGATGCACTAAAAATTCCCCCTGGATGCCTTGTTGAAGTCACCCCGTTTTGCTCAGTGTTGAACTGCAGCTTGAAAAGCTGCTTGAACTCATGGCCTGTTGCAGCTGACCCTCCTCAAAACGGGAGACCTCAGGCCCTGGGACTATGTAGTACATTCCCATAATGAGATTTCAACATGTGTTGTAAATCCTCAAAACCTCTAACATCTTTAATATTTGTAGGATTTTCCTGGTCACATCAACCAGGATTTTCCTAATTATGTCAAAACACCTGAAGCACCGTGTCTGCTATCTAAAGCAAAGTCAGTGCTTCCTATAGTTCCAGACAATAAATGGAATTTGGTAAGAAAAAACTACTAAAACTTGCCCTGTATTTATTCCAGGTGAAAAAAAAACCCCAATTGTTGTAGCTAAAACAGACACTTCATTTTCCTTTTTAACACAACCGAAATGACTGCACAAGCCACTGATGACAAAAGACGCTGGGACACGAGACCTTTTTAAGAGGCCACTCGTTTCATCAGTGTCCCAGAGAGTGCAAATTCCACACTGAGCAGCAGTTCCTGTGATCCATTAAGAGCTGCTCCTTGAGCAGGGCCCAGCTGCTCCTGCCGGGAGATTCCTCTCGTCAGCAGCGCTGAGGATGCTGGGCTGCGGTGTCAAACAGCAGGAGCAGCACCTTGAGAGGGCTGTGGAATTGGTAACGTGGGTGTCCACTTTGTCACTGCTCCTTAACGTCCCTGCTGATGGCAAGGCAGAAATGTCAGCAGTGGGAGAGCTGCTAAGGGCTGGGGAGGAAGTCCTTTAAAACACGGCAGAATAGCTGGAGGTCCCACAAAGCCCCACCATGCTGCTGCTGGCATCTGAAGAAGCCTCATTTAAATGACTGAGATGGCTCAGACCATGGATTCACTGTCCTCTGGGTGCTGTGCTACATCATTTTGGGGTTTGTACAGCTCTGTGATACCCACACATTTACTTACTGGGGAAGACAGCACAGGGAACAGGTTCCCAATTTTGTTTGTTGGCCTGCCCCAGCCCTGCCTCTGTGGCCCCATAGCTGGGCTGCTGCGTGGGGCTGCATTTGAAACAGCTTTGCTAAAATTACCCAAGTTCCCAGCAGCCCTCCCCTGCCCTCCTCCTGCATCCAACGAGCAGCCCCAGAGTGGGTGTAGGATCTTGAATTCCCTTCTCCCCTGAAGGCAGCCTCTCCTGGACATAAAGTCCTATTTTTCTTTTTCATGTCATCTATTCCTTTCCTTTTCAAAGTAGATTCTCTGTCTTTGAGGTGATACGTCCTCGCGTTATTTCTGTTTCCCGTGACCTTTGGGATTCTGTGCCAATTTTAACACCAAAAATGAACTGAAGCAGAGCTAGCCTGAATTTATCCATGGAAGTTGCAAGCCAGTAAGTTCTGTTCTTTGCTTAGATCAGGTGTGCCTGCACTAAGCAAAGAAATTATTGCAATGGATGTGGCTTGTGCGAGCAACGTAACGGCATCAATTATGTATCACTATGTTTTAGGCCTCCTGAAGCATTTCCCCCGTAGTGATGAGCACTTTGTTGGGAGCTGGGTAAGGTCCAAGTGTGTGGCATTGCGTTCTGGATTGTGGCAGCGGGTTTGGTTCGGCCTTTGGGGCGTCCCCACACCCAGGAGAAGCCGCTGAGGCCGCCCTGGGTGGGGCAGAGCAGGAGGAGCTGCTGGGGTGGCCTCGGTGCTCCCTGTCTGGCGTGTAACCACAGCAGTTACTGCAGTCAGTAACGCTTGTAAAACCTCCTGGTACAGCTGTTTTGTTTGGGCACGAGGTGCTGTAGGAGCCTTCCAAGCCTAAGGCGTTCCAGTCAACAACAGCTCCTTCAGTCTGTTCTTTTTATCATGTAGATAAGGTTATCAAGAACTGTCCTATTAAGAATACGGTATGTGCCAAAGCATCCTGCTTGTTTACTCAATCTCCCTGAAAATTTCAGCTGCCCCATTTTTTTCTAATACCTTCATCCCCAATCTCTTCCCTGAGCACATGACAGTGACATTGCAAAGAGCCAAATTGGGACCCACTGAATTCTGTCATGCTTGGCACTCTGTAAACAAAGGATGAGCGAGGTATAATTGTGTTTACGTTTAATTGGTTATAGTTTGTTTTCTAATATATGTAAATTAGGTATGAGTCATTAACCCTCACTTGTGCGCTGCTGTATATATGGAATAATTTGAAGATGATTTTCAAAGCCTGCAGAAAATAAAACAATGTAAATAATTAAATCCATGTTCTCTCTTTTAAAGCAACTGGAAGAGAAACTGAAAGGACAGGCTGATTATGAAGAGGTTAAGAAAGAATTAAAGTAAGTGTTAAATGCTTACATAATTTTTTCACAAACTCTGGTTGAACAGTGCTTGTTAAATGAAGCCACAAATCTGTGTTCTTGGAACAATAAAGAATTCAGTCAAAACCACAAAGACGAGGAAATTGGGAATATTGGCAGAAATTGCATCCAGAACCAGTGGAACTGCTATATCTGAGAGTGCTGCTTTTTGTTGCAGCAGAGGGTCACCATAGCAAATAAAACACGTGTCCACGAAGAAAAGCCACCGAAACTATTGTCCACAAAGGGAAAAAAAGTTTCAAAATCTGTGGTGTTTTAGGTGGACCACTCTTTAAAAATCTCCAGGCAATAGCTGAAGGTAATGTGGACCAAAAATGTCATGCAGGGCCTTTGGCCGTGGTACCTTTTCTCTGCCCCTGCCAGCCAGTGTTCAGCACTTACCAGTTTAATGCTGGGCTTGTTTCACTGTATATTTTTGCTAATATATTGTGGTTTTAAACTAAAGCCACAAACAGCCTCTTCCTATTTCAAGGGATTTTCTTAAGAGACTTAAAAGAGCCTCATTTTAAACTATAACAAGATAAGCTGTCAGGTTCAGAAGAGAACTTTTCTGACTGGAAATATGTTTAGTGTCAAGGTTTAAATAACTGCGAAAAACTCCCATCTCTTCTTTCATCATTCTGGCATTTCTGTGTGTGTTTTAAAAAGGCTGAAATAACCCATTCCCTGGTTTAATGAGGTATTTCAGATGAGGCTGGTAGTCATGTGCTTTTGTTTACACGTCCCTGGAGAATATGGAAAGCAGATTTGGATTTGCAAGCCCCACAACTGCCCAGCCCCTGGTGCTGATTTATTCAAGCCACGCTGGCTGAGGTTCTGGTTCACCACCAGCTGCAGCACACCCTGATGCTGGGGTATCATTTTCACTTAAATTAAATGAATTGACCATTTCTTTGATTACCTGATTATTACCTGGGCTCAAAATAGCATCATCATTTAGTGATTAGGGGTAAATACATCCATGTCCTCTCCTGAGTTAGGGGAACAGCTTCAGGTTTTAGCCAGTTTATGTCCTCATATGTAAAACAGTGAATGAGAATAAGGCCAGAACCTTCCAGCTTCTTGCATTACATATTAAGTGTAAATGTGCTGAAACAACAAATGAGTTTTGAATCCTACCTAGTTTAATGCAAAGGTTTAATACAACAGGACCAGGACTTTAAAGCCAGACTTAAGGTGCCAAGAACCCAATATACTCATTGAATATACTCATTTCAGCTTACTTTGCATTTGTACTTTAAATACAAACCCTGTATTCCTGGTGATAATACAAATACAATAACCCTGTATTCCTGGTGATAATTCCTGGTGATAATTTTTTATTTATTTTTTTTTACAACACTGACTTGCATGAGGGCAGGGATGGAAAGGCAGATGAGAGAAGCTGTGACTCAGGAGGTTTCATATGGTGCTTCTGCTCAGGATGAGCCTGCAGTGAAATAAATGGGAGACTCTCCTGGAAGTGACCCTGGTTGGGTGCCAGTAAATTAACCCGGTTTTCCCAGCTGTTACAGCTTTTATATCCCTAATTTGGGGAATTGATGGCTGGCTTGTAAGGGCCCTGGGATGCATCATCATCCTGTGGGATGGTCTGAGGGTTGAGACCCTCCAAGAGAGCACTGAGGATGTTTGCAATGCTGCATCCTCCAAGCAGCTGCTTCACAGCATTCCCATGCTCCATCTAATCCAGAAGCTGTGCTGAAGGCTAAGTGTGCATCCCCTGGCAGTGAAAGTCTGATCTGAAGTGAGACTTGCTGGAAATTAAAATGGGAGAAGTCTTGCTGTAAATCTGGAGCCCTCACACTGAATCCTGCTGGACCTACCTTGTGCCTTGAAACACTGACAGAAATTAACTGCTCATAACATTTGCACCAAGAGAAAAGAGATCTTGTCAGTAAGGCAGGAAGAGAATTTTTTTAGGTGTTTTGGCACTGATGTATTTTTTCCTTAGTCCTTCCTGGGATGTTAGAGGCATTCTAGGCTGAGGTGTCTCAACATCAGCCAACTTCTAACTCTGGAGGAACTTAGCTGGGCCCATGTCAAGATCTGGCATGGGAGGATTCTTCACTCTCTGCCTTGGCTTTTGTGCCCAATGGCTTCTAAACCTGTTTTTGAGATCTGAGAGCTCTGTGTGTGCTTTCAGTTCCCTCTCGAGTAGCACGACAGCGCTGACCCTGCTGCCTTTGCAGTCGGGATCAGACGAACAGAAAGTCGAGCTGTCCCAGTGCACGCTTTGCTTTACACTCAGATCTTTCAAGTCTTCTTAGATGTGCAGATTTAAGTCACAAGATCATTCCTTTAAAAAGCAGGTAACTGATCTTGAGCCACAGATTGAGTCAAGATCTCATGGGCAAAGATATTCCTGGAATCCAAAGAAGAAACGTTGTGCTTCCTCATATTCCTGAGGAGAATGTGTCTTTTGTGACACATTTGGAGAGTCGTTTTTGACATGTTTAACTTTTACATTCTTTTAAAAATGAACCTGCTGGAGTGAATATTCCTCTTAGGGCAATTAGAGGTGCCATCAGCTTGATTTTCAGTATATTTTGTGTTTCAACTATATAGGAAATTACCTGTGAAATTGTCAGAAAGTTAATTCAGTTAGCAAAGAATCCCCTTCAGGTAGGCAGAGGTCAGTAGGTTTCCAGCCAAGGTTTGAATACACATTGCCTGCAACAATCCTGCTGGAAGCACAGCTGCTGCAAGGCTCAGGATCCTTCCTGAAGGTCCCAGCTGGCAGCAGGTGCTCAGAACCAAAATACATCAACCTGTGCAACAGAGGCAGGAGCATCGGGGCTTTAGAGGCAGATTTTTGGTGTGGAGAACCAAATATAACCATAGAGAAGTTTATGCTTCTGACCATTGTCAGCCTGGTCCTGGGGGCAGCACGGTGCGGTCAGGGCACCACTCACATCTGCTCCTTTTGGGAGAGAGCAGCTTTTTCTGGTTTAGCCTCATCCAGGAGGAAGGAAGGTGTTTGGAATGCAGCTGGAGTGCTCCACATGGCAAAGCCACGTGTGGTAAGTGGGGGTCACCGCTGGTCTGAACTGAAAGGGGATTTCCCATGGGACCTTTGCCACGTGATAATTTGCTGTTCAAACTGGGGCTGAAATTCAGATGGGTCTCCTCATTTGGGCATCATGAGGATGTGCATTAGGACTGGCTGCCCCTGCAGAAACCATTCCTGCAGAATTCATGGAAACAGCGACCTGCCAGTGGCTGGGGTTTTCCCTGGATGAGTCTCTGTGCATTTATCTCCCCCAGCACCTTGGGGTCCTGGGATGCAGAGCTGTGCCTCTGAAGGGGTGCCCCTAGAAACACTGGCTTTTGTGGATTTGCCACCTGAGTCACACACCTGTGATGTCAAAGTGATGTCAGGGTGTCTGAGAACTCGAGCCTTCAGTCCACATCCTCTCCCCTTGGCTGGCACAAGTCCCCTGACAGCACAAAAGAGTTGGTTTTGCACGTGGCTGAGCTGTTGTGCTCATGTAGAGACTTCACAACATCACTTTATGTGCTGTGTGTGGGGTGATGGCTCTCCCCTAGAGCCAGGCAAGAGGTGACACTGCCATGTAATGAAAGTGATTGCCAGAAATTTGTGGTTTCATTAATTGCTGTATTTTAGAGATGCCTGTCAGAATTACCCCTGTGTGCAGTGAGTATGCACAGATGCAAGATACATGAGGTCTCTTTCTTAGATTGGCTTTTTTTCCTTGTGTTTGCTGTGACTTTGAGTGATCTTGCATGGCCCAGAGATCTGATTTCCAGAGTGTCACTTAACGCACATCTAACTCTGGATTAATCCAGGGCCAGGTTCAGGCAGTTAATGTGTGCCTGGCTAACTCCTCATGGCATCCAGAACTAGTTCCTGTCAGTTAATACTGGACTTCTGCCTTTTTTTCTCTCAGTTTCCACATTTCATGGAATCACTGAATGTTTTGAGTTGGAAGGGACCTTAAAGCTCATCCAGTCCCACCCCCTGCCATGGGCAGGGACACCTTCACTACCCCAGGTTCCTCCAAACTCCATCCAGCCTGGCCTTGGACACTTCAGGGATCCAGGGGCAATTCCAAAACCTTTAATACATGATCCACAGCTTTTAATACAGTTTAATGCATGATTAAATAGATTGTTCCTGCTCACAGAGTTCTTGGTGCTTTATACATGACAAATGCTGTATAAACACCATCTATATGTGTTTATGTTTTTCTTCACCAAATGAATGTTGTCTTTGTACAGTAAGAAGCTGAAATCATTTATTGCTTCAGTCTGAGGAAGTTCATGTCCTGCCTGCAGCAGGCTGATTTAAAAAAAAATTATCCAACAAAGCACAGTAATAAGTCTGGATTCCCGTAAGATTCTGGTCTGCCAGACGACACAGCTCTAACTGAAAGCCTCTGAATGGAGACGTCCTCTGACCACTCACTATTTGTATAAAATACTGACAATGAGACTATCAGATTCTTCTTCTAATGTACTTATAAATATTTGGATCTTTCATATTTCTTAAGAAATATTGGGCCATTTTGTCTTCCCTTTGCCATAGAACGAGGGGGTTATTAAAATGAAAAACTGCCTTTTAGCCTGTAGTACTTTGGTTGGGAAGATTATTTGTGCATATTTTCCTTGCTGGTGAGCTGGTGTACATTCTATAAAGTGCTGTACTGTGGTGGTGATTCCCCTGTTTTGTTGCTTTGCTACAACTTCGTCATTCCCTTCCAGCTTCACAGATAAATTTATATCGTTTCTGACAGCTTAAAATGTTATATCCTTATTAACCTTTAAATTTACGCTTTAAACTGGCCTGGTGGGATTGCATATGGAATGATTTAGATGATGCTTGAGAAAATTTTCTTATCCAATAACTGGTTTGAGGAGTTGTTCTGTATTCATTAGGAGATTGTGTTACTGCAAGGAAAGTTGTCATCACTTGTGGTGTTGCTGGAGAACAGGACGTGATAATGTTAATGCTCATTAGTGGAGTTGTTATGAAAAGGAGAAACAGAAAATAAT
>VYZR01055715.1:5689-15861 GCA_013400675.1 Oxylabes madagascariensis | reverse complement strand
CCTTTATTTGATGGTTATATGGAATTTTAACATTTGTCTGTGGCTAATCATATAAATATCCATACACATGTATGGATTAATGATACATAGCTATTATATTTATAGTTATAATAACTATAGTTATCTTTTAAATAATACTATCTGGTTATATAAAATATATCAATAAATTACTATATATAAAATGTATATAAATGTATATTTAAATAATAATATGTGGTTATATATTTAAAAATATATAAATATGTGCAGAAACTCTCTCAGGTCTATCCCTTTTTATGGTCTTGCACTTTGCCCTTTCCCTTTGGAGCCTCATTTTCCCTGGATCAGGAATCCTCAGCATCTGGAATCCCGCTCTGGAAGAAGGAGGAGGATGCTGGAGGTTCCATTCTCCTCCCTGCAGGATCCACGACATGTCAGCTCTGTATTTAGTGGGTCAAAAACCATACACAAAATTCATTTACCCCTGTTTTTACCAACTTCCAGGGAAATATTTTAGATTCAATGAAAATTTTCCTTTTTGAAGGAAGCTCAACAGGACACAAACCCCAGTTTTCATGGGATAACCACGAGGCAGACTGACTGGAGCATCTCCTGAAATATGCTTGAGCAATTATTTTCCCCACCAACCTTTCACTCCTAGGGCAGAAATGTGCTCCCATGTCCAGTTTCTGCCAATTTCAGTGGTATTTATTGGAAAGAACAGCTTCCCAGGAAGTGTTGGGATTTGTTTCTGTTGGAAAAAGTCTTGGCCTGGAACCAGTTTGCTGAGATCTTCTCTGAGAGTAGGAAATTAGAGAAGGAATCCTGCAGAA
Organism: Oxylabes madagascariensis; assembly: GCA_013400675.1. Classification (NCBI taxonomy): domain Eukaryota; kingdom Metazoa; phylum Chordata; class Aves; order Passeriformes; family Timaliidae; genus Oxylabes; species Oxylabes madagascariensis. The sequence continues at coordinate 15,049 of VYZR01055715.1, read as the reverse complement.
ATTTATAATTTAGGGGAAAACCCCATGATTAGGTCCAGGTGTAACACATCCAAGTGTTCTGGAGAAGTCCAGCCAGGGTGACCTCCTGGTTTGGTGGGAATTTGTGCTTTGGTTTGGATTTTCTGTTTCAATAAACCCTCTGCAGAAGTCACTGTTCATGCTCTGGGTCCAGAATATCAAATGTGGGTACAGCAAATAAAATTTAGAGCTGTGCCTGACCACTGCTTGTGTCTGATCTATCCATTGGCAATGGAATAGCATATGGGAAGTCACAGGATCTCCAGATCCCAGCTGGTGTGGAATCTGGGTTCCAAAAACGTGTGGTGTTACATCTTTCATAAGATATTTGGTGGAATTCCATGGGAGAAGCTGCCTGGGATCGCTGTCACCCTGGATCCATAGTTGTTAAATACCCTGTGGATTTAGGAGAGGTGTCGTCACTTTGTCACAATCTTGCCCAGGTTCCAGCAGGCACTGAAATTGTGGAAATGAAATGTGAAGCTTTGGGACAGCTCAGGGCTCTGATGCCAGCTCAGTTAAGGAGGATTGAGCTTCCTTAGGCAGGATTGTCCACACTGTGCCTTCCTAGTCCTTTCTAATATAAAAGTAATGAGTCTGTGGTGGTGTCTCATCCCTCTGGGTGGCTTCCAGACATCTGCAGGAGGGAATTAGAACAGAGGAAAAATCGAAATTATGTCATTTATCAGCAGTTACAGGACTTTGCAATGCTTTCAAACATTATTTTATGTTACTTCCAATTAATTAATTTTGTTGTCCTTTTAAAATGGGCTTCAGTTATCACAAGGTCCCAGTTCCCTGGAATTGTCCAAGGCCAGGCTGGACGGGCCTTGGAGTAACCTGGGACAGTGGAAGGTGTCCGTGCCCGTGGCAGGGGGTGGCACTGGATGAGCCTTAAGGTCCCTCGCCACCCAAACCACTCTGGGATTTGTTTTCCACCACCCTTGTGCCTGCAGCAGTATTAAATTATTAGGGGAGACTTGCAGGCCTTACTCTGAAGTTACACAATGTGTAACTTGCCCCAGTAGCTTCTCCCTGAGGAGACTCACCCTGAAGTGTGTGGTATTCCCAGAGTTTCCTGCTCAGTCCTGCTGGCTATCAGGACTCCTCAGTGATTAATCCCTTGCTCGTCCTTCTCTCTCCTCATTTATTGCAGCATTAATAGTGAAAATACTAAATAAATATGCTTTGATAATTAAATAAATAGCTAAAGTGCAGCAGGAACAAATCAGGGTGCTGTGTTCAGTGGAGCTCTAGCTTTTGTAGTGTTACTAGGCTGATGTTTTAATCCAGGGTTATTCCTGTACCCAAGTGGAGAGCGTTAGGAATTGGCTCATGGTTTTTCTCGGCCTTCACCCTCAGGAAAACCTAAAAGCTCCTACAAAGAGGAGCCTCGGTGTCAGCGAGGTGGTGGAGCTCAGGTGCTCACAGACCTCTCCCAGCTGCCCTGCTAACGTGTCCTGGTTCTGTTTCGTTCCCAGCTCTGGCCTGCTGGCCTTGGGAAAGCCCCTGGACAGAGAGAGCACTGACCGCTACATCCTCATCGTCACGGCCTCGGACGGCAGACCCGACGGGGTGAGTGTCCTGGAGAGCTGGGCAGCACTGCCCACCTCCACCTGGTCTCACTGCGTGTTTTGCGTGGATCTTGACCAAACCTACCCGAAATCTGGGACGGTTTTCCTTTGGTTGGTGTGGGTGAAGCCTGTGTGTCACTGCCTTTGATCGTGGACAAAGGGATTTGGCTGCTGCTTTGTGTTGTTCTTTAACAGCCAAGGGTTTTGAAGATCCGTGTATTCACAGATCTTCATCTTCTATTTCTTCTCTGTGCTATTCGGTATCTGCTCCTCTTCTTTCCTTCTCCCAGATGTGGAAGCTGTATTAGTGATTTGTACTTCATCCAGCTCTTTTCCACAACTGACTGTCCAGCTCTCTGGAAAAATCCCACTTCTCTTTCAAACATAACAATTTTTTATCAGAAGATATCTCCAAGTCTCCCATGTTTGCACCGATCCATGACCCCACAACCAATCCCACCAACGGCTGCTCATACTTGTGTTTAATATAACAAAATGGTGATTTTTTTTCAATTTTCCTATTATAAAATGGTGGACTATTTAAGGATATGTGTTTATTGATCAAGCAGAGGCAATGGAATTATTTTTCCTGAAAGTTTGCAGCTGGACTGTGCAAGGTACCTGGGAATGCAGCAGCTCTACCATGGAATAATAGCACAGGTGGGGGAGAAATCTCTGTACATCTGCCCTTGTGTATAAGGGCAGATCTAAAATAATATCTCTAGTAATTAATAAAGGACAAGAATGCATTATCTGAGCTATTCTAGAAGGATTTAAGATTGAAACAGAGACATCCCTGACACATTTGCCACAGAGCGATCATGAAAATTCTGGGATTTGGACCTGTGCTCATCATGGCAGAAGAAAATCTCGTTTACTTTTTCTATCTCATGCTCTCTTTGGCTTCTTCACCTTACAATCTTTGCCTTCCTGCTCAGGATTTACCCAGAGTTTCCACACACACCCAAAAATATCAAGGAAGCCTTTATACAATTAGTGGCAACATGGAGTAATTATAGCAGAGTCTCCACCTTTTCCGTGAAAAATCTGGTTACAGTTTTTGTGGTAATTCATCCTAAAACTTGTGGGTTTGTTCTTTGTGAACTGTTCTCACAGCCGTGAATTCAGTGGTTTTGATCTCAAACTTCCAGCGAAATCTGAAGATGTAAATTAAAGACCTGCAGGTTTGTTCAGGCTGTGTTGTGCTCCTGAAATACTATCTGGGATGTGAAAAAAAAAAGGACTAAAAAGCTCCTTCCTCTTCCTTTCATCTCGAGAGAGATTCATTCGCTTTGCCCAGGGATTAAGTGGCCAGCAGATTAATTCTAACATTCTGAAGCTGATAGTTGGGGTTTTGAAAGGAAATCCTGTTAATCATAGCACAGTGCATAGCAGAAAACAGTTGTATGTGAGCTGAGATATCATGTTTGAAGCTCAGCACCGGAAAAACGACCCAAAATAAACCGTGGAGGGCTCCTTTAGAGATGCCCCTGGACTGCGCTGTTGAGTACCGCTTGAAGTTCTTGTTACTTGCTGTAACAACAAAATCCACTTTAAGAAATCCACCCCCTGCCATCTCATTATCCCCCCTCATCCCTCAATCCCATTGGCAGGGAGGTTTGGAGTCCCCTCCCTGGAGATGTCCAAGGAAGGCGGGGACATGGCACTCAGTGCTCTGGCATGAGGATCAGCCACAGGTCAGATTTGATAATCCTGCAGATCTTTTCCAGCCTTGTTGATTCCATGAGTCTATGTGATTTCATACAGGTTTTTCCCTGGAATTTTTGCAGCCGCAGGTGTTTGGGCATTGTTCTCAGGGTGAAACATGGGCACACTCTCTAGCTTGAGCGTGTTCCCTCTGCCTGGCTTGGGGTTTTTGTCACTGTCCCTTACCTGCCTGGAGCTGCTTTCTGCAGTTCATATTTTCTGTCAGTGGTGGGGCACCTTTCTTCTTAAGATTGTCCAGCAATGGAACTCAGTTGACCAAAGTTGCTGGTGCCAGCAGCTGGAAAGGCTTAAGAGTTGGGCTTGCCAGGATTACAAAAAAAGGCTGGAAAAGCTCCTTGGCTTTCATTTTACAGACAAATGGATGAAACAAGGCAGCTCAACCAAGCCATTAAATCTCCAGTCCTCCTCCATGCCAGGAAACAGTGGATGTGACTGATTTGCCAGGCTTCCTTGTGTGGTTGCACAGTTCCCTTGATTTGCAGCTCTTCTGGCTGTACTCCCTGCTGTTTGACAGGCTTCTGCTGGAGGAGGGTCAGGACTCACTCAAAGTTCCTGGCTGGGACCATGCCAAACCCTTCTGAGGACACAGAACCTTGGTCCAAGCAGTTAGTGCTGTTTCATAGAGGAATTCTGCTTTTCAACTAGTTTTTATCAGGAAGCAACAGTGTCTTTTTAGGAAAAAAAAAAAATATATATTTCTACAATTACAAAACCACTGCTCCCCAAGCTCCTTCACCTGCTACTTGTCATCCAGCTCTGCTTTTTGTGAACAGTTCCATTAGTGCCTACAGAAAACTGGTGATGTCACCAGACGCCTTGTTGCAGTTTGCCTAAAATCCCAAAATTAATTCCCCAGGCAGGTACAATGTCATTTAAATCCCATTAACATATTTTAGCTGGTAACATATCCAACCTGATCCCTTTCATGAAACCAGCTATTAGAGTCAAACCTACTTAAAGTCAGCTTCTGGATTTTATTTCCTGTATTTGCTTGGGTTTTTTAAAAACTTGAAAGGCATTCAAAGGAAAAAGACTTTACTGGTCTGTGTGGGGGTTGTGGTTATTGTTGTGGGGTTTTTTTTTCAATGAGATGTGGTGGCTTGATGGCTCTATCCTTGCCCTGCTCNTCTTCCTGCCCTGCCCTGGATGCCTGCAGAGCTGCTCCTCTTCCATGGTCTCACTGCACTCTTCTCTGGCCAGAAGAATTACAACTGCACAATAACAGTTTTCCTTCCCAAGTCAGTTATCCCAGAGGCATCACCGCCACCTCTTCCTTGGTCAGTAGCAGGTTCATCCTAGATCCCCTGGAGTTGGCACCGTTGGAGCTTCCAGCACCTCCTCACAGAATCCACCCCTATAACCCCTCACTACCAGAACCTTGCCACACAAACCCAATCCGGGAGAACTTTCCTCCTCAGTTGCAACATGGATAATTGGCATTTGTACGTTTTTGTGGTTTGGTTTTGTGAACAACACTCATAGGGTTCCCCAGGTAAATTCCAGTTGCACGGGATCTCAGGAGCTGATGTTCCTCAGGCACTGACAGTTTAAATGTGGTTATTTCATCCATTCCTTTCAAGCATAAAGATGCCCAAAAAGCCCTCACAGAGTGGAGAAAAGGGGAACGTTTGTATCAGTCTTTCATACTCGCCTGAGTAAGTTCAGTGTTTGTAACTTCACCCAGTGATACTGGTTCAGAAATTGGGGCCAGCACTCCAGAATTTCAATATCCACAATATTTCCCAGCCAAACTCTGTGTGAACAAAGGTTTTTAGCTGTTACGATATGAAAGCAAAGGGGCAAAACTTCTGCTCATGAATTTTTTAAATAAGAGTGTGTAAAATCCTGGAATACCTCAGCTGAGAAAGGTTGTTATGCTTGAAAATTGTTGATGCTTTCAGGAAGAAATTTATCCCAGACTGCTTTGAAAGCTTTCTGTCTCAACGTGATGACTCTCTTGTTCTCATAAAACCGGGACGTTTTTCTCCATGGAGCTAAGCATGACTCAAGCATCTCCAGCCCTGACAGGATCTTCTGGCACAGGGAGTCACATTAAAACAGATTTTTCTTCCATTCTGGTATCTCCAGGAGTTTGGAGGACAGCGGGACACCTCCCACATGAGCTTGTGCTTCTGCTTGGCGTCCAGCAGCCCCAGCCTCACACTTTTGGGGAGGAGCATTTCCTCTGGATGCCTTTCCCATAGTTATGAATGTCACAGAATCTTTAAAGTTGGAAAAGACCCCTGAGATCATCAAATCCAGCCATCAACCAGCTCCACCACTGCCGTGTCCTCAAGTGCCACATCCACAGGTGTTTTGAATACTTGCAGGGATGAGGACTCCACCCCTTCCTGAGAAGCTGGTCCAGTATTTCACAATGCTTTTGGTGAAGAAACTTTGCCTAATAGCCAAGCCAAACATCCCCTGGCACAACTCAGGGTCATTTCTTCTCATACCGTAGAAAATATCTCGCTGTTTTATTTCCAAACCTATCAGTTGCTCGATTCTTCATCTTGGACTTCATTCCTCCACAGCTGCCACCAGGGCAGGCCAGTGCTCTGTGCTGCCCTAAAATCCATTGGAGTACTACAAGGATACAATGTGGTATTGGCTCTCCTTTTGATCCCTGATTTTCTTTAGGGAGATCTGTATCCAACCCCCATCATCATCATCATCAGTGAAGTCTGTTGAGCTCATTTTTGCGTTTGGAAAGTCTGTGGTCCCACACACCCGAATTTTTGGAGGGGGTTGAGGTTTTTGAATCTTTTTCTTGCTCCTTTTTCTGTGTCATTACCAAAAGGCCTAAGAGAGGTTTGACAAGACTGCTGTGGCACGGAGTAATTGAAAGTTCCTCTTTTCTAAGCCCCAAGGCTGATTTAAGTGACTCTTGTGTTGTGCTGACAGTCATGGTGATACCATTTAACTTTGGGGGACTGCTAATTCCATCAAAATTAATCCTGAGCCACTTATGCCCTCACCCAGCACCATGGCTTGCCGTGGAGTGGGGTGGTCTGGCTGCCACCTTTCCATTACTCTTCCCTGGAATGCTCCTGATTGTTTAAATGCTCAGTGTGCTTCCCAAATTATTGTTGTTCTGAGTTACGACCTGCAGCATTAACAGGCTTGTGGGTTTTCCCGGGAAAACACGACCTGTCACCATTGACAATCCGACATGACAAACAATTAAGGATGCATTAATTTAGCAGGCAGGAAAATGCTTTTGTTTCCCAAGTAATGAGCTTTTAGCTGTAGATGGGCACAGTGGCATGTGAAGGAAAAAAACATGTTCCGAGTTCAGGTTGTGTTCACAAATTGGAGTGTGTTTGGATGCAATTCCAAGGCAAGAATTCCTCTCTTCACCATTCAGAATGAGGAGTTTGAAATAAATACACATGGCTTTTGTCAGAAGAAAGAAAAAAACCTTCTGTGCTCTTGATTTTTGGCTTGTGTGTGTCAGTTGATTTAGAGAGATGAAACAGGAGCTCCATCGTGCTGTCTTAGTGTGTCTTGTGTGAAATAAAGGGAATTCCAACCTCCGAACACTAGTGTCTCATCCTGGAAATATTTATCCAGCACTGCAAAAATGGGATTTTCTGCCTGGCAAGGCAGAGCAGCTCAGTGCCTAGTTTATAAATCCATTTGGGAATTAGGAATTAAGTGTTCTTAAAAGTTATCACTCATCCAGGGGATGTTCCCAACCTTCAGCTCCAACCCTCCTTTTTAACATGTCTGAAGGAGCACCAGAGTGTGTTGTGGTCATGGTCACTTTGAGGTCTTCAGAAATTACTGGCAGGGTTCAGATTCTTTTTTTGTCTTAGAAGACTCAACTGTCAGGCCACCAAAACTCCATTGGAAGTCCAGGAGAAGCTGTCATGCCTCCAGTTGTTCAGGGTATATCCCAAGATTCACCAGAGGGGGAAGATCACAGATGGCTTGGCTCTGGGAGGGTTTCTCTGAAAGCCGTGAATCCAAGATTTAACCCTTTAATCTGATTGTGCCCATTCATTCTGCAATGAACACTTCGGGAAAAAACAAGGATCATTTAAGCCCTGCACAGCCCAGGACTGGTTTGGGGCCTCATTTCCTGAGGAGACAGAGGTACCATCACCCTTGGAAAGGCATCTGAGAGTGAACCCAGTGCTCTGGGTGCTGAAGGCAGGGATCAAACTGCATGCAGAACTCTGCTGTTCCTTGAAGGTAATGGGAAGAAGCAACAACTGAAAAGATGTGGGAACCACAGGGAACTGGTGGAATCTAAAGAAGCCTCATCTCCTTCCCTGGGAGGGTGGGCAGGCCCTAGCACAGGGTGCCCAGAGCAGCTGTGGCTGCCCCTGGATCCCTGGCAGTGTCCAAGGCCAGGCTGGATTTTGGGGCTAGGAGCAGCCTGGGACAGTGGAAGGTGTCCCTGCCCATGGCAGGGGTGGCACTGGATGGGCTTCGAGGTCCTTTCCAACCCAAACCATTCTGTGATCCTGTGATTTCAGTGCTTTGCATTTAATCCTGAAAGTCAGACTTGGGGATCTTAGAAGATCATTCATAATTCAGAGCCTCTGTCTCCCATGACACATGAATTAATTCCCTTCCTTAGAGCACACAGGTAGCCATGAATCAAGGTAATTTAAATAAAGATTTACTTCTTGAGTAGCATACAGAGAATTCATTAATTGCTGTAAACTTTCTGTTACTTCTTGGAACTGTAACTGCTTCTGTTACTTCTGTCTCTAGTCNAGGGTGGGCAGGCCCTGGCACAGGGTGCCCAGAGCAGCTGTGGCTGCCCCTGGATCCCTGGGAGTGTCCAAGGGCAGGCTGGACTTTGGGGCTTGGAGCAGCCTGGGACAGTGGGAGATGTCCCTGCCCATGGCAGGGAGTGGGAATGGATGGGATTTGAGGATCCCTCCCAACCCAATTCCAAGTCCAGCTCCCTCGTCCTGCATTAAAACCTCCATCTGTATTGAAGGACTTCTCCTGTGTGCAGCATATTTCTGTTTTCATCTTCTTTTATTCCCTGCTGTGTAAAATCCACCAGGACAGTTGAAACATTCATAAACTGAGTATTTAAGCTTCTGACATCCCGTGCTGCGTTTTCCAGGCAACAGAAAGTTCCCAGTTGGGCACCTTGGTTTGGGTTTTGTGGAATTCTAGCAGTGCCTTAAGGTATTGCCTGTGTTCCATCAATGATATGGACTATCACCAGGCCTCAAGTATTGAACAAGTGTTTTCCTGTGCATATTTTCACACTGATGTTTCTTTTCCTGAGTCTTATCAATCCAATCAATGTTTGGGCTGGTGCAGGTTAAGAAATTGTGGCTCTCCCTTAGTAAAAATTTGGTAGTTCTGCATACAGCAGGAGCGTTACAAAATCCTGGAGAGAGACAGCAAAATTTTTCAAGTATTCCCAAATTTTCAAATCTGGAGATCTGCAAAACATTCGGGTCAGTAACAATGCAAATGTAGCTGCTTTTAATTTGCCCGTTAGACTTTGGAAAAATAAAATTGACTTTTTACTTGGCCATTAAAATTTCTTATGTTGATGATGGAGGGCTTTATTTCTTTCTTATCCCCTTATTTATTTTCTAACCCACCTGGTTGGTCTTGACTGGTGTTTTAATTAACAACATTTGAGATTATTGCAATATTAAATGATCTCCACTGCATTAATTTGTAAATAAACCTCAGAGTTTATTGCATGCCTGGGAGGCGTTTACAGCTTCATGTTCTGTGAGCCATTATTAATTAAAATATGCAAATGCTGTCCTTTTTCTGGGAGCCTGCAGAATAAATAGGGCCGTTAGCAGGGTCCAGTTACTTGCTGAACAAGGAGCTAACATGGAATCGTTGTGTACAATTTATGGAATCGCTCCATGCCATTGATCTGGAAAAAAACAGGAGTAGATTGCTCTTCTCCCTTGCCTTCGGTTGTTTTCTTCTGTACATAAGAACTTCATGTTCTTTGCTTTTAAAAAAAGCAGGAGTTTTTAAAAGCAATTATTAACCTCCCCTCCCCCCCCCCCCCCCCCGCCCTTTCTTCTTTTTTTTTTTT
>VYZR01055704.1:0-19026 GCA_013400675.1 Oxylabes madagascariensis | reverse complement strand
GTGCCCTGTCCCGGTGCCCGTGCCGATGCTGCCCCCTGCCCTCCGGCCGCGCTCACGGCACCGGCCCCGCCCGGCCGCGCTGACCGCTCCGTGACGTCACGGCCGTGTCCGGCGCGGCGGCGGGAGGGGTGACACCCGCTGTCACCGTCACCGTGTCACCGTCACCGTGGCGACGCGGCGCTGACGCGCTGTGCCCGCGACCCTCCCCGGAACGGGCGGGCGGCGCGCGCTGAGCGCGTCACCGGGGGCGGCGGCGGCGGCTGGACGGGCCCGGGGCGCCGCCATGGAGAGCGCGAACCAGGGTACGGCCCGGGGGCTGCGCTGTGCTCGGTGCCGGGGGGAGCACGGGGATGGCGGCGCGGGAGCTGCCGCTGCCGTGAGGGGGGACGCGGCCGCGGGGATGGGGAGCGGCCCCGGGGGTGGGGAGCGGCCGGGGGTCGCTCCGTGGCTCCGCTCCTCGCCGGGCCCCGTCCCCGCCCGCGGTGCCGCGCACAGGAGCTGTGAGGGCGCGGAATGCCCGGTGCTGCCGCCGGTTCGGATCGATGCCGGCGGAGGAAACTCCGGCGGAGGTTTCTCTTCCCCTCCCCGGCGCAGCCCCTTCCCTCAGCTCTGCCGCCCTCCCCGCTTCGCTTAACGCGCCTCGCCTGCCGCTTGCTTATTCAGTGCCCTCTGCTCCTTGTCTGCGACAGATATCAACCTTAACTCTCCCAACAAAGGTCTGCTGGCGGATGCCATGACAGATGTTCCCGTGGATAACGCGGCCCGGGGCGCTGCGCCCGAGGGATTGACCCTGGCCGAGGAGGAGGAGCTGAGAGCAGAGCTCGCCAAGGTAAGGGGAGCTCGGTGTGCCCCGCTTGTGCTCTGCTGGGAAGGAACAAACAGCAGCCACAGGGGCAGGACTGGCTGTTTTGTTGTTGGAGGTTTTTTTTTGTTTGTTTGTTTTTTGTTTTTGTTTTGTTTTTGTTTTTTTTTTTAATTTTGCAGTGTTACCTTTGGGTCTCTCAGCTAATTGTTAAAATGCACAAAGCTGGCAGATACTTCAAACGCGGTGGTGTGTTGTTTGCTCTTTCCCAGAACAGCCTAATTTAGAGCTCTAAGGAAACAAGTAGCTTTTGATGCCGTGAGCTCAGTGTAGGATTTTAGTTCTACGTGAAGCAAGAAAACACTGCAGGCAAATATTAAGTAAAAGAAAGCCATTTTTCCTTAGGAAACTGAAACATTAGAGCACTTAATGAGCTTTTCCTCCTACCTTTTTCTCTTAAATATTCATTACGCTTTACAGGCAACGCTTTCTGGTGCCTATAAGCTTTTGGAGAGCTGAGGGTTTGTAATGTAGCATCCTGAAGTTTGAGCACCTTTTGGGGTTTAAAGATCAGGTTATCATTTCTGTCTGAAACGTGACTGAAGATAGTAAGTTTCTCTGTTATCCTTTCCTTCATGTGAGAATCTTTTGGTGGTTCTTTGACTTGCAGTTTGTGGCAGGGGAGGACTTGGCTGCTCTGGGTGGTCATGCAGGGCTTGCTGACCTGCAGCTAAGGTAGAAATGAACCCACTCTGCCTGGAAACAGCTCCAGAGTACTTCGAAAGCGTTGTAGGAAAGATCTCTGAGGAAAAACTCTTTGCTTTAAAGACATCAGAGGAAAAGAAACATAAGATAAAATCTTAGTTAGTAAGGTTTGGTGACTGAATCGTGTCTAGTTGAAATTACAATACAAGGAATGGGTTCTGTTTATCTCAGTGTCACTAAGTCACCAGTCCAGTGACTTGTATGGAGGTGAAGTCTGAGTGGCCTCCCATTCCAACAGTTCATGTTGAGTTGAATAATTCATCTGATGTTCTTCCCAATTTTTAAAATTAATGTTAATGAAATGTTGCTAGTTTCGAGGGAGGTAAAAATTTGTTTTAATTTACAGTTTTTAACTAAACTGTGATTTGAGACAAACCTCTGCCTTTCTCTAAGGTTGAAGAAGAAATTGGTACTCTCAGACAAGTTCTGGCTGCCAAAGAGAGGCACTGTGGAGAGCTGAAGAGGAAGCTGGGTCTGACTCCCTTGGATGGGCTGAAGCAAAACCTGTCCAAAAGCTGGCACGATGTCCAAGTCTCCAACGCGTAAGTCTTGCTTGTGACACACCCGTGTTTAACTGGGACTCGGTGTGACACTTCCCAGCAGGGTATTCCAGAGCTCTTTTGAGTGGCTGCAGGTTTGTCTTCTGATGGGTTTATGGAGTAAAAGACACCTAAAAAAATCCTTTTTATGTCTGCTTAAACTGGACTTCCATATCCGTGATCAGGATAAATTGGCGCTAGCTGCTCTTTCCCATGGTGTTAGAGGTCTATATCACACTTACTGGTTCAGTTTTCCTATTTCTGCCTGTTCTTTGAGGCACAGGCAGCTGCTACCTTGTTCTGAACTCAGGCTCAAAGAGAAGTGCAAGCAGTTTCACAGCTTGTGCCAGTTCAGAAGCATTCCCTGGGTCGTATAGCCTGAATTAAAAGCCTGCACTTCCTAGAAAAAAAAATCTGTGATACTGGTGTGTGTCACCAGGGTCATCTTGTCCTAAATATGTGAAGTGAGACTGTTCCTGAGCAGGCATTAAGGGTATGGTCGCTGCTGTCCTTGACAGTGCCAAAAGGAGGTTCCATAAGGTAAGTTTGTCCCTGCACTGGGTGTCAGGGGCTCTGGGTGCCCATGGAGGCATCACTCAGGCTGAAAATTCTCCTGTAACCTAACTGGGGTTTGGAGTTATTGACAGTGATACTGCAGAGCAGATTGTTGAGCTGTTCATCTTGCTGTTTATTCTTTTCCTCATCTTCCCTCCTCTGTCCCTGCCCCATTTCTGTTACTCTTTTGTCACTGGAATCTGTGTCATTGTCTTCTAAAAAATGAATATTAAAGTTATATTCATTAACACTTTCTGTTTCTAGTTATGTGAAAACATCTGAGAAACTTGGAGAGTGGAATGACAAAGTGACACAGTCTGACTTGTGAGTGCCTCGGGCTCCTCAGCATCACCTCCCTGTTCCTCGCTGCCTTCCCTGATCTCTGCTGCTCCTTGTTCTCCCAGGCATCAGGGCTTGCTTGGGAGCTGGAGGCAGGGTGAAGCAGGATTGTTACTTCCAGCACGCCTGGCTTCCAGCTAGAAACATCCCTCAGTTGCAGAGGAGATGAGTAAATGTTTCTGCCATCATCTCTGTCATGGTCTTGCTATTGCAGAAGAAAAATTCCAATCAGTTACCAGACCACATTTTGTATCAAAAAAAAAAAAAAAAAAAAGGAGGGGACAAAAATTTAACCATTTCCCTTCAGCTTATTGGTGAACCTCTACCTTTACTGTGAAACTATTTCTCTTCTCATCATGAATGTGGTAGGAATCAGTCTGACTGTTGCCTTTCTGTATGGCCACCTGGGAGAGAAGCAGCTGGGGGTGCTTCCCCATAGCTGGAATTAGGGGCTGTGCAATTTCCAGTGTGTTAATGAGCTTCTGAATCTGCTGCATTGGTGTGTGTGTGACCCTTTTCCCAGTGTCAGCACTAGAAATCCATGAATTTTAATCTTTGCTGCGTACCCAAGCAGATGACAAATGCAGACAAAGAGCATCTGGCTGCTTTTGCTTCTGGAATATGTTCTTTAATTATCTTAGAGCTCCATTGATATTAGACACGAATCATTGATTCCTGCTGCATAGCTGAACCTAAGGAGCCCTTGAGTGCTTTCTGTGCTGAAGTTTCTCTCCCTTTGTCTTGCGTTCAAGGCGATTATTTAGCTAAGAGGAAAACCTGGATTGGGAGCATCACATCATTAGGCAAGGTGGCACTGATCTAACTGGGGCAAGTGAATTCTGGGTGATGAGTCCCCTCCTCTGAGCACCTCTGTGTTCTGTCTGAGGTGGGAGCAGCCACCTTCTGTAGGGTGTGTGTTCTATGCCTCCAGTGTTAGTTGTCGCAACCCCTAAGGTACTGTTTTTGTATAGAGAAACATGATTTCTACAGATCAGAAAAACAAAAGTTTAATTGTTTGTCTGGTTCCTACTGTATTGGTAAAATACATCTTTAGGTGTGGCAGTTTGGTTTTTTTGGCCTTAAGAGCTCACTGCTCTGTGCTTTTAATACAGACCAGCAACAGAACATGTAGGAAGGGAGCAGAAGATGCAAAGTTTTTCATTTCCTGACACCTTTTAATCTTCAGGCTTTTTTTTTTTGTGCTCAGTGTTTGAACATGCTTAAACAAAAGAAACTGGGGCTTAGGTGTCTCCCTGCCTCTCAAACAGTTCTTTTCCTTCTGGCTGTACCAGAGAGGCTGACGCTGTTGTCAGAGGAATAAAACCTCTGATACTGTAAGTGTAATGAGTCATAATAATGTGGAAAGTGTGAGAAGAAGCATCTGTAGTGAATCCTGGAGCTGTCTCTAACCTCAGTTATGTTTGTAGATATCTTTCAGCCAGCAGCACACTGGAGGACTGGAATGAAAAATTAACTCAATCAGAAGCGTGAGTGTCTTAACCTTCAGCCTTAACAAATGCTTTCCTCTGCCAGTCTGCTGCCACTAACTGTGCTGTGCCCCTGCTCCCAGTCCTCTGCTTTCACTAGATCTACCTGGACATTTATCTTTCCTAGCTTTTACTTTTTTAATCCAATAAATGCCTCTGCTGGGAGAGGGAGCTTTTCCTCAGGTCGAGATCCAAGTGATACTCTATAAATGCCTGCCTGGTCTCAGGAACTGGCTGAAACCCCTGGACAGCTGAGACCTGTGTGCCACATGTTACACCTTCAGCTGAGAAGCTGTAGAATAGCCAGACTGACTTTCTTGTTACTCCAACATGCTCTGCAGGGAGCAGGAGCTTTGCTTTCTGCTGTGGTACCTGATGAGAATAGAGCTGTAGTGTCCAGGGCAGTTTCCTGTCATGTTGGGGCCACAAATAGACTCAAACAGCTTAAACCTCACAGCTGTTCTACTCCAGTTGTTGAATGCAAATCTCTCTTAGATGTGCTTTTACTAAACACCTGAAATTAAATTCTCATCTGGACTAAATTATGGAAGGATATTATGGAAGTTGGCCTTTGTCCTTCTCACTGTGCCTTTCTCACAGTATGTAGGGCAATCCCTTACGGTGCTGCAGTGGGACCAGGTAGATTTTGTCATTATTTTATGAGCTGATTTAAACTGGGGAGGTAGGTTTTAGATGTGAACCAGCTTTTCCTGTTCTCTGGAGTGGGTATCAAATGCAGTCCTTGGAGCTGGCTGGTTATCAGCAGCATGTGTGAATGCACGGTTTTCTTCCTAACACGGGTGAAAGAGGAGCAGAGATAAAATGTAGGAGTAGCAGAAAGAACTTCGAAGTATGCAGGTCTACTTTCAACTGTGTTTTCAAGATTAAAAAGCTATAAACTGTCACCATTTCACTTGCCAAGTAGAATGACCTTGGGTTTTGTGCTTGCTGACAGTGGCTGACTCCAGTGGTGTTCAGAGTCCCTCCCTGGGTGTGTCTGCTAGAATAGAAAACTTCTGGTTATATCTGTTTCCTTGTACTTCATAAGAGCCAGAAATGTGGCGGAAATGTGCTTTTGTGGAGCACTTAGGGCCTGGGGAGCTGTGGCACCTTAGCTTTCCTGCTTGCTTTGGCACTGTGCAGAGCCACAATTGGTGATGTCAAGGCAGAGACTGAAACAGAGATGTGAGGGGGTTGAAGGATTCCAAGAACATTTCAGAAATCAATCAGAATTTCGATTTCTCTGAAGTTCAGTGAGTGCAAAAAGGCAAGTTCAGGAAGTCCAAGGGTGAGGGTTTATTCATATGTTTTGGGGTTTTTTATGCAAATAGATTGTCTTTCCTGTTTCAGTGCTGCTCTGCTCTGTAACTAACAAGGCTCTTGAGTGAACTGGGAATGGACCTAACTCCTGACCTTATGGTGCTTTTGCATGCTGTGGAATTTCCTGGTGTTTGCCATTCCTGGCCACAGACTTTCCTTCTGCAAGCAGTACAAAAACAGGGCAAATCTCACCCCAGTCTGTTCCTAGGTCCAGTTTCACTGTAACCAGAATGTGAGGTGACTTACACAGTTGTGTCTTTAGCCAGACAGCTCAAACAGTGATAGCTGGATAAAAGCAAGTGAGAGGAAGCTGGTGTTAATGGATAAAGGAGGATTTGAGGGTGCAGATTTCATTCCTTCCTGTCAGGGTTTATAGAAGAGGGGTGCAGTGAAATGTTGCAATACCACAGGATGAGCAGCACAGGGCAGAGATCATCTCTCCAGCTTCTGCTGCAGCCAGTTGCCTGTGAGTAAAGCGGGGTATTAGCCAGAGCTTATATTTATTACTCCCAGATTTGGATTATTCCATTGTGCTTTGCTGGAGCTAAGGGAAGAAAGTGAGTGCTTGTGAATTTACACCCGTGGAAAACCAGGCTGTGGCGGTTGCAGGAGAAGAGTTGCAACTTCTAGGTCAGGGCTGGGTGTAGTTAAGTTGCATTAAAGCCTTGTATAAGCTGATCCCTGGCTGTCACAGCTGCAGCTCCACATGTGTGTCTGGTGGCAGTTCTGGGTTACAGAGCTGCTCATCTCCCCGTGCTTCCCTGGCTCTGCCTCCTGCCTGGCAGCAGGGAGGTGTGTACGTGTGTGTGGGAGCTGTGGATGCAGGACTAGGCTGGCCATCTGATCCAGCTGCTGCTTTTTTGTGCTTCCAAGTTTATATTTAATCCAGATTGTTTCCTTGATCTAGGTTGCTGTGCCAGCACAAGCAGTTGTGCTGGAGGAAGGAGCATACTCAGGCAGAAGCAGCAGCACCCAAGTGCTTGTTCTTTGGTTATATTAAAAATTCCGCTGTCAGGTGTGAAAAACATGATTGGAAAATCTCTGGCCTTTATCTGCTGAAGCTGGGCATAATACCTGGAATTTTGCAGTGTGAATGGCATGATGGTGTCCTTTGAGGCTGTGAACCATTCCTCAGTACTGAGCTCTGAGTGCCAAGCAGACCTAGAGTCAGTGCTGCATACTTTGGTGAGCATGAGATCTTCGATATTTGTTAGGCAGCTGTAAATCAAATCCCATGACAGGGCTCAGCCAGGGAGGAGCCTGGCTGCTGAAGGCAGGGATTGAGATCCTCCTCAAACACAGTGTTTGCAATAGGAAGGCAATCCCTGTGCGAGATCAAGCAGCCTTGGTGCTGATCTGTTCACACCTAAACTGTGCTGAGGTGCAGAAAATTGTGCTGTGCAGGGGCAGTGTTGAGGCCTTGCTGTAGGCAATTCTCAGGTCCTTCTGGAGCTGTTGACCTCAAGAATTGCTCTCAAAAATATGTGGGTTATAGGAATTCTCTCTGAGAAGCAGGAAGAAGGAAGGAAAAGCTGATGCAGTTTTGTCCTGTTCTGCCTAAGTCTTGTGTATATTCGTGTCTCAGAAATACTTGGCTGTGATACTGAAAAAAAAAACAAAACAACTAGCATGTTGTAATTGGAATTGCTCAAATCCAGTTCTGGTGCTCTGGTGCTGTCCATGCACTTCTGCCTGGAGAGAAGGAGATGTGAGTAAGTCATCTGTCACCATGGTGTTTGTAGTCAGGGGAGCTCAGGCATGAGAGAACATTAGGCTGTTTATAATGTCCTTCTCCTAAATGTCCTCACCAGGCAAAAAAAATAATCTCAGGCTGAAATATTTGGAATTAGAGAAGCTCAAAATGTTGAACTTGTTTTCCAGCCTGAATTTTTCTTTATAGTCTGAAGAATGACATAAATCTAGATGTTAATCATCAACTGTAGAATAGTTTAGAGAGAATGAATTAATGAAAGTGACACAAAGAATCTTTGTTCCTGAGATTAGTCTCATCAGAAGGAAACAAAGGTTCTCAAGTGTCTCCAGCTCAGGTATAAACTCAAATAATCAGCTGACAAATAAAAGCTGTCAGACTTCTTACCTATTGTGGTTATTGGTAACTGATAGGAAGCTTCTTTCCCAATTTATTTCTAAACTGCTGCTGTACAGCTAATGCTGATTCCTGCATTTCTTTTCTGTATGGTGATGATGGTCTTGCTTCTTGCCTCTTTCCTCCAAAACATAATGCCACAACAGGTGCTATGGCTTCCTCAGGGCTGAAAGGACAGTATGGAATAGGTTCCTAGATATATTTTCTTCAGGACACAAAAAGATGGTTGCAGAGCAATTAGGCTACAGTGCTGGGGTGTTAGAGCTTCCATGTGGAAAATTGGTTTTGCTTTGGTTTTTAGCAAATATTTGTTAGATTTAAGAACATGTGGTCAAAAGTATAAGGTGAGCATATGGAAAGGTTAATCCTACACTTGCTGCTTTTGTGAAACTTCAAGTATTTGAATATATGCAAATCTGGAAGTGCCTCTTTCAGTGAAGTCAGTGCAGCTCACTAACCCAGCTTCTTTCCTTTAATATGGGGTCCTTTTTCAAAATGGGGGGGACTCTTGGGTCGAATCTATTAGTTCAATCTATGATTTTTTTTCCATGTTTAGTTATAAGAAGACCCAGGAAACCCTTTCCCAGGCAGGACAGAAGACTTCAGCAGCCCTTTCCAATGTAGGTTCTGTTATCAGCAGGAAGCTTGGTGACATGAGGTAAGATTTCTGCTTTGCACTCCAGGCTTTGATCTTGGTTTCAAACAGGAATGGGACTTTAGACAATAACTAGGCTTTCTTCCATTTTTCTGCTTCGTTGGCAGCACGTTGCTGTTGATGGACTGCCACCTTCTGTGTGGCCCTGTGCACTGTAGTTTAGGACAGATTGAACTCTTATTGAGGACTTGCTGAGGGGATAAGCCTGTTCTAAGGCATTTAAGTTTGGTTTGGTTTAGGAGAACTGAACAAATATTTTTAGCAGCCTTCCCCCTTTTACCATCACGTGGATTCACTACCGCTTTTATATCACACGTAAGAAATTAGAATTGAAATTCCCCTTTTCCATTTCTTACTGGATTATGGAGGTGTGTTTTCTCAGTGTAACTGCCTTGGGTTAAAGAGGGGTCATCCCTCCTGTGCTCTGTTATGATTAAAAACAGAAAGAGAAAATTCTGTTTGCTGCATTCCATGTGGTTTCAAGCCCCAGGCGTTGACATTCTGTGGAGAAGGGCAGCATGTCTTCCAGGCACAGTTGTGTCTTGTTGGTTAGAAACTATCAATTGATTCAGAAGATTATGACAACATTAAAAATTCGTTCCGTGGTTGGGGTTTATCTCCATTCCTTAATCAGATGACCTCTGAAATAATTGCAAATTTAAACCTCTCCAAACTGGCAAGATGGACAGATTCTCCTGACTGTGGTTTTTGATCTGGGAGTTTCTCAGCTGTACGAAGCTCAAGGTTAGAATTGGTGATTTACCTGCTCCTCAGAACCTTAAGCTAAAGATTTCTTCCCCACTAATGGTAACATCCACATTTTTCATGCAGAATCGCTTGACCATGTTTTTCTTGGATTTGAGAGCTAATTCTGGATGTACAGCCTGTCTAGGTTCTAAGGAATGATTTTTAGATTTTTAGATTTTTAGATTTTGTGTTTAACATGCTGTCTCAAACCTTGGATTGAATGGGTAGCTGTCATTCTTTGTAGGGAATTCCCTATTCCACTGTGGCTGGGAGTATCCGAGTGGTAAGAACTTGTTGGCCTCTGATCACATAGTACTGATTTATTCTGGTTCTGTCCTCAGTGAGTTAGTTACTGTGTTCCTGGGGGGTATTTTTTGGTGTTTTCAGTAGCTCACATCTCTGAATTTGGCAGAGGACTAGCTGGCTTCCTACCCTTTCCAGCATTCAAGTTGTAACTTTTCTTTCCTGGAAACTCCCTCATCTGCTGGAAAAAGAGACTCGTAATCACAGCAGATTATGGATACTGGCACAAGACGTGGTGGGAACACATTTTGCCAAACTGATAAGTGAATTTGGGGCCTAGTTTCTGCAGTCTGGCCAGGCTATTGCAGCAAAGGGATGGGAACTGTGCTTTTTTTGGGACCACACGGGGAACTCCTGAACCAGGGTTTGCCACGGTCAGAAGCTGTTTTGACAGGCTTGGTCCCACCTGTTGTTTCTGAGTTGGGAGAATGCAGGTCATGCAGCTGCTGCAATGTTTGTGCCATCCCAGGAGCAGGTGATGGAGGGAGGGGATACTGAGGTGCTCTCCTGGTGGCAGAGCTGGCCAGGCACAGTCACTGTCACAACTGGCCATGTAATAAGCTGGCCTAGGCACGAGCCAGGCCTTTGCAACAATGATTTTTCTCAGCTTCAACATCTGCATTCCTTTTTATAGCTAATACCTTGGGTGAGGTGTTATGAAATAGAGGCAGCTTCTGCCTTATCACTTGGGAATCCCTGCCAAAGTTATTTCAGCAGGATTTGTATATGTGGCCCTGCGGGGGAACACAGTAATGATTTTTTTTTAAGACTTTCAGTTTTTCTCTGCATATATAAACAGACTTCTATCTCCTGTGTTGCATCCAAGTCTTCCTGTTTCTGATACTGAAGAAGGTTTAACTCTGAGCATAAGGTTTTGCAGGAATTGTCCCACTTTTCACCCTTGCCAGGTGAACTCTGGTGTTCTGATATGTGATCAGAGCTGACGAGGAGTGAAGTCTGTTGTATTGCTGTGATCACTGCTCTGAGTGAGTGGGATGATCTCTGTTCCCAGAGAATCTCTCTTACAGGCCTTGTAGCCTACACTGACCTCCATTATTGTACTCTGGCTTTTTTCCTTCTTACACTACAAATGCACTTGTAAAGCGAGTTTATTTTGCAGCACTGGAAGTGTTGAGATAACAGAGGGGATTTCCTTGTTTAGTCAGCCTTCACCGGTTGATAAATGCAAGGAAGGCCTGACGAATGGGACAGAGCCTTGGATGCACCAAGGGTCTGGGCCTAATTCCATTAAAAATGCTTGGACCAAATTGTTTTTAAATACAAGTAACATGTTAAATCTTTACACTTGCCATATTCTGGTCAAAATAATTTTGCTGTGTGAATTGTAACCTGGGGAAGTTAATGCTGTAACCGTGTGCTCGCTGCATTAATGCTCTACTGGATTGCTCAGAGGGTAGGAAATGTACCTCAGTGGGTGGGATTTTTTCAAATCTTGGCCTGTTCAGATGTCTCTGTTATCTCCACCTACAGTTAAAAAGTAAATTGGCTTTCTGTTCCTGCATTTTACTGATTCCAGTAAACTGCAAAATTGAAAGTACTTTCTTTTTGTTGCTTTGTGGGTTTGTGTCCACCTGTGCACTTCATGATGTCTGATGAAATTTGCTGCTGTACATAATGCTACAAGCAAATTCATTATGAAATGTTAGCCTGGACCCAAAGTGCCTGCAGATTCTGGAATTTATGTAAGCTTTCAATCCTTATGGAAGGAGGAAAAGGGTTACTGCTAGGTCCAGGCCAAGATACTGAACAAGGAACCTGTCCTTGTGGTATTCCGTATGGAGCAGCATGGTGCATGAATGTGTTGTCTGTGTTGTTCTCCTTTAAGCAAGAGTAAGTAGAAAGTTAATTTATTTCACATGCAAAGGCAGCATTTCAAGGCATCTGGCCTGCCAAAGAGCTGACTTGGATATATGGGGAAATGAAACCACAGAGCCCAGCATCTTCGCTCTGGCTGTCAGGAAAAGCCCTTGTACTCGTTGCCAAGTACTTCACATCCAGCTTGCCATGACTGTTTCCTACTGCAGAGACAAAAATTATATTCAAGTGGAATAAAACACTGCTCCTTTAGAGCATCCTGGTAATCTTCCTAATAGAAGTAGGAAACCTAAGTCCATTGTTTCAGAGTGCTGAGATGCTACTGCATTGCAAAACCCCATCCTAAAAATGGGCAACCAAGTTACAGGGTAAACATGATACCTTTAATCTTGTCTTTATTAACCTGCAGTGCATTTGTTCTATGAACTGTAACTTTGAGATTTGCAGGCTTGGCAGGATAACGTGCAGGTATCCATTGCAGACTGCCCTTACTCAAGTCCACACCAGAAGTCTGAGCAATGCTGTCCTTGTATGAGAGACCACAGGGGAAAATGGGGG
This sequence comes from Oxylabes madagascariensis, assembly GCA_013400675.1. NCBI lineage: Eukaryota > Metazoa > Chordata > Aves > Passeriformes > Timaliidae > Oxylabes > Oxylabes madagascariensis. The sequence goes on along the minus strand of VYZR01055704.1, from coordinate 7,013 downwards.
AAGGAGGTATCTCTACCAATATAGCTGGTGCTTGATAAAACCTTCAGTTTAGAAAAAAATGCTTTAAAAAACCATGTGAAAGCGATGGATGGGGGTAGGTAAAATGTTTTGGTTTGCTGTTGCACATCTACTCCTTCCCCTCCCCAGCTGGGTTTTAAGTTGATGTAGGTGCTGTTATTGCTCTTTGAGAAACATCTTAGCTTGTCTGGAGTTAATGAAAAGCATTTTTTTTGTTTGCTCCTGTGATTTATTTTGAGAGGCTTCTTCCTGGGTAGTTGACTTTGCTGTCCCATGATTCTGTGACTGTGTCCCTGCATTTGGTGTTTAGCTCTGCACAAGTTTCTGACCATTCTTTCTTTTTTCTCTGCTGCCCATGGCCTCTCCCAGGGCTCACTCCATCTCACATTCCCTTAGGTAAGATACTCTTCAAGGCTCTAAAAGAGCATTTGTTTCTGCGCCAGGCCCTTGCAATCCTTAAAGGGGAAGCTGGTTATTTAAGCCTTGCCTAAACTTTTGACACAGATTGAGAAATCTACCACAAACCAATGCCCGGGGATTGACTTTTCTATCACAGTTGCAGTTAAATACTGGCTATCCTGTGTCTGGAAAACTAAATGTGGGGATGCAGCTGTTAAATAAGGGGAGAGACGGCTGGCTCCAACCACTTGGGTTGTCCACAGCAGCCTGTGTGTGGACAGTGAGTGCTTCTGCCCCAGGGTTAGGCTGCTTTTGCACGGTGTCAGATTGTCATTAACTTTTTCCTCCTTGTCCCGAATGCTTCCGAGCAGCGGCTACTCCATCCGCCACTCGATAAGTATGCCAGCCATGAGGTAATGTAGCACTGCCTGTGTCTCCTGAGTGGGGCTGGGGGGAGGACAGCTGCCTCCATCACTGCTGGGGGGTTTGTTCTGACTTGGACAACCGGCTCCTTTTTCCTCTCCAAGCATGGATTAACCACGGCCTGCAGTTTGACTATTTAAAGGGTTTTTTAATATTTCTTAAGGTCATTAGCACCTGTCTTTTCTTGGACTAAGTGCAGTGTTGCACCTGTACCAAAGTCTGGTTGAAGCTGGCAGCTTTCAGAGGTCCCTGAAAAGGGCAGGATTGCAGTTCTGTCACAATGTATGGCACAGCCATTGCTGATACCGAGGTGAATCCTAACGGGAACCCTCTCCTCGGCCTTCCCTCACTGTGCCTTAGGTGGTGACGTCCTTGCAGGAGAAATGACTGCCAGGGCTGGACAAGGCCCACAGAACTCTCTCTGTTCATCCTCTTTCCAGATCAACAGAGGTTGTTTTATGGCTGCAAATCTAAAGCAATTCCTTGGAACAAAAATAACTGAGATGAGGCGAGTCATCTCCCAGCGCTCCCGCAGCCTGGCCCGGGGGAGCAGCTCTATGAGTAATTGCCTGGTCTGGAAGCTCAGTACAGAGCACTCCCTGAAATCCTTCGCCAGTGAAGCAGCTTGTTGGGTTGTCAAACAACTGACCTGGTTTTCTTTGCTAGAAATATGAAATGCTCTGATTAATTTATTAGACTGTGATTTTCATGAGCATTTCCTGATGCAAATGATCACCCCTGTAGAAAAAAGACTGCTGATAGGTGCAGGCACATGGCCCTTCCCCTTCCTCCCCATGGGATGTGATACAGGAAACTGAAGCCTTTGTTTAAACCTTTCTCAGCTTTCCCTTTCCACTATTCAAAACAAAATGTTTTTAGTTGGAAGTTTTTTAAAGCTAAGAGCTGTTTTCTTCTCTACTTAACTGTGCCTTGATTCCCCAGTGAACTAGGATTTGTTTCCCTCAACATTTTAGCTTGAGCAATTGAGTGGTATAAATGTTTTCCTTCAGAGTTTGGATGTGGTGTTCTTGCCTGGTGCGCCTGAGAGATTTGTGCCAAAGGCTGTGAGGAGCTGGAATTGTTCTGGGTGATGGTGTCATTGCAGGGGAATGGCCACAGAGCCCAGTCACACTGTGCCATTTGATATGGTTAAGAACTAACTTGTCTTGATTTGTTGTTTTTTTTTCTCCCCTCTTCTTTCTTCAAGGAATTCTGCAACCTTCAAGTCCTTTGAAGATAGAGTTGGGACCATAAAGGTAACAGTCTGCTTTGTCTTGTAAACACAGAGTATGAAGCCTTGTGCAGAAACTTTAATTTCTGCAATGTTTTTCTTGTAGACTAGTATTCGGGCAAATGGCCTCTCAGATATGTGAAGTCTTGGCTACAGTAGGTGACCTCGACAAGGGGGAATTGACTTGGTATTCCCAGTGCTACTTTCTTGTTGTCCTCACTCTCTTCTCTCCTTCCAGTCCCGAGTGGTGGGCAGCAGGGAAAACAGCACTGACGGCCTCCATTCCCCCTCTGGAGCTGGGGACAAGTCTCCGCAAGACAACGCTCCTTTCTAGACCTGGATGTGGCTTTGCACAGCTGTGCACAACTGGAAGAGCCCCCTCCCTCCTAAACCTTCACCACAGCAACAACATGCGAATCCAAGAAGGGGCTGAGAGCCAGTCTGGAGAGATCCATCCTTCATTCATAGACACTGCTGCTGGATCCAAGTCAAATAAAGAGAATGCAAAGTTTTGTACACAAAATAATATTTTACACTAAAGTTTGTAGATTAAATGTATCACTGCTGTCCTTTTGGGAGAGCGTGTAAGCTGGAGTTTCCTTAAAGTAGCTCAGAAATGCCACTGCTGTGGATGAAAACAGTTTTCCCTTGTCTGACATAGCTTGGAGCAGATACATGGCCCTGAGCAGCATGAGGAGGGCAGTAACTGGAGAAGCCAAGTGCATGGGCACCTTAGCTTCAGCTTCTGGCTCTGTTCTCTGTGTGGGCTACTCTGGGAGCTCCCAGGCTTCTCCTGTTACTGTTTTCTCTGGCTCTCACTGGAGCCTTTGGGTAAATGGGGTAAACAGTTGGGGTTTTTTCTGGGCTCCTAAAAGGTAAACTTCACTTAGCAGCTGCCTCGTTGTTACACTAATGCTCTAGCTTTAACAAAACTAAGAATCTTTATTTTTAAATGCAATGAACTTTAAAGAAATAAAGCTTAAAAACAAACAAAAAAAAAAAAGCTTTGGCATATTAGGGCGATGCTCCCTTGGACTCTGAAGCTGAATTGCAAGCCTTACATCACTTATGCTTTACTTGTTTATGATTTATTTTCTGTAGAGGAGACTGCAAGGGTTCTAAAGCTGGTTGTTGAGCACTGGAGTTTTGCATCATGCAGTCGTAGCAGCATGTTTATAAAGCCAGTTCTTGTGTTAAATTCAGTGGTGCACTCTGTTTCCCGAGTGTATGAAACTTGCTTCTCCCTTCTCAGCTTATCCCTTCATTCTCGGAGGAGGAATTTCTGAAGGCTGGAATATGGATACCACTGGAGGGACTCTGCTCTGCTCTCCGAGGGCTCCTCCAGCTGGTACATCTGGCTGTGACTGGATGGGTTTCTCAGTTGAAAGCCCCAGCTCTAATTTTGTTTTACAAAACTGGCAGAGAGTCATGGAGCTCACCCAGTCCCTCTAGGGGCTGGATGTTTTGCTCTATTGATGTCCAGCTTCATTGCTCAGGAGCTGACAAATTCCAAGTTTTCTCCTAGAGGCCTGATCTTATTCTAGGCAAGGTGCCTCCATGTAGAAATACCTAGAGTGAGCAATTCTGTGCCTTAGAGGCGAAGTGGGACTTACTCAGGTCTTTAAACTTATGTACATATCTGGGTAGTTTTAGTGGTTTATCACCCTGGAGGGACTGAACTGCCTTTGACCCTTTAGAGAAGCAAGTTTTGACACTGATTTGATTAATCTCTGTTTCCCCCACCCCTGCTCCCCTCCCTCTGCAGACCTGGGGATGTGGGATGAGATGTTAGTGGGCAGATGTACTAGGCCATAGGTGGAGTGTAGAGTGTTGTTCACGGGCGCTCCTCGTTTGACTGGAACTGGCCTCCCTTTGAGGAACAGAGCCAGTGAAATGGGGACTGCAAGAGCTTGGGTATGGAACTGTTTCTCTTTAAGATAAAGACTGAGGAAACTTGTCAATAAAGAATTCCTTTGGGAGAAAATGGGATGAATGTCTTTGTTCTAAAAGCACTGAAATCCTCTCTTGAGTGCATGTTATGAGCTCCTCAGGTGAATACCAACTGCTTGCAGCAGCCTGAGGCAAGAAGCAAGTGAAATATTCCATCCTATCCCTCTGGCTTGTCTGCTGGCTCTGTGGATGCTCTCTTATGAAGGAATGTACTAAATAATATTTACAATCTGATGTTTCCTATCCAAGATACCGGACACTGTTCCCAAGCTGTTTCCTGGCCTGTGCCTGTGCTAGGGAGCTGCAAACTCCATTGCTGATGCTGCAGGTGAATTCCAAACTTCCTCGCGCCGTTTTCCTGAGCTGGGAGCGTGGGACTGCAGTCCCAGTAGTAACCTTGGCAGTGGGAGCTGAGGCTGGAGAAATTTCTAATGTGGAAAGGGTGCAGCTGTGGTGCTGACGTGTCTTGACAGCGTGAATACCTCAGGGAATCAGTTCCCTCCATGGAAGCTCTGGCAGTCGAACAGCACGGGGGGAGTGGTGGATGGACGGCTGGAGCTGGGAGCTGCTGTCTCCAAGTTTAAAAGGGCAGTGCAGAGCAGGCAAATAGGTTGTGGAGAGGCCAGCAGAGATCCTCAGTGTGCTGTTTTCAGAGGAAGGATGCCCAGCAAGGCTTGAGGCATCTGCTTGGTGATGAGGGTTTGGTTTTGGTTTTGTGGGGTTTGGGTGTTTTGAAGGTTGAGGGTATTTTTCCTACATCACTTCATTAGGTAAAATTACATCTGTCCAAGTGAGGCTAAGAACTGAGAGGTGGGTATGAGACCTGGTCCTGGAGGAGAGACGCTGCTGGGAGCACCCAGGCTGAGGTGAGGGGAGGGCAGATGGCTCCATCCCACAAAGCAAATAAACAGCAGAATCGACTGCAGAAAGCAGGAAGGAGCCACTTTCCCCTGCTGGCACCATGTCCCAAACCTCGGCCAAAACCACGGCAAGTGTTTCTTAAGGAATTTGACATTTATGGTCTGAGGGGTTGCACAACTGCTCCAGCAGTGGGAGCCTGTGCTGCGTCCAGAGCCAAGCACTGGCCACAGGCTGCCAGCCTGGGCCCGCTTGCTGCACCCCTGTGAGTGCTGGGGTGGGCTCAGCATCTCCTCTTGGGTGCAGACTCTGTGCAAGATCCAAGGTCAGAGCTGGGGAGCCCAGCGGGCAGCTGGTGTTTTGGATGGGGAAAGGTGCAGCAGCTAGGCTGGGGATGGAGCTGGAGCAAGGAGAGGGTGTGGGTGTGTGATTCTTGGTGATGACTCTGTTGGCAAATAGGATCCATCATCATTCATCTCTTTAGAACGTGAGTCAGAGGCAGCAGAAGACGGGAAAGGCCATTAGAACCTCACTGGGAAGCCACACGCCAGCAGGGCCATGTCGGAGTGACGGGGGGATAACTGGAGCCAGTGTTCCTGAGGTCACCATTCCAGGGTCACCTGCTCCAGGACGCACAGGATGGGTGGAAGCTGTGCTTTTAACCAGCACTGGGAAATAGCCAGGAGTGCCTGGGAGCACTCCCAGTTGAGCAGCTGGGAAAAACGGACTCATGAGCTTAAAAACATCTCTTTTGCTCTAATTGTAAGCACTCGTTTCCGTTAAAGGGAACCGGCTCTGCACTGAGCTCCTGAGGACCCCAAGGGCCGGGGTGAGGCTGGGTGGGTGGGGTGACAGGATGGGATTCTCGGAACAGGGGCGGGGGTGAAGGTGCTGCCCAAAGCACACCTAGAACTGGGGGTCGCTGTGCCGGCAGCGGGCTGAGTGCCCGGACATCAACCTACAGGCAGTGAACCCTCCGGCCTGCAGCACACGGTGATGTCCTGGGGGTTCCGTGTGCTGCTGCAGCCCAAGCCTCCGGCTCCTCCACTGTTCCGGCCTGACTGCAGCCCTTGTACGTCTGACCCCAGCCCCACAGATCCCCGCGTCACAGCCCCGGAGCCAATGCTCCCTGTGCCACGGTCACCAACTCCTGTGGGGAGCTGGAGCCCCAGGCCTCGCCGAACCTTGTGCCGCAGGCGCCAATGCCACCGCAGATCCCGATCCCTGTGCCACAGTCGCCGGTTCCTGTGATGGTGACAGCCCCCGCCGCCTTTACCGCAGTCCCCGGTCCCGCCGCAGCCCCAGCTNCGGCGAGGCGGGAGGACCGGGGGAGGGTGGGATGTGCCCGCCGGCGTCTCCCTGCCCGCCGGCATCTCCCTGCCCGGGGGCATCGCCCGCCGAGCATCCCCGCCCCGGGACCCCCCCGGCCCGGAGCCCCTCGCCCCGGTCCCCGGGGGCGGTGCGGGGCCCGCGCTCTCCCGCGCTCCTTGGAGCAGGGGGGAAAAGCCCCGAACAAAAGGCCTGGGAAGGTGAATTCCAAATGAAAGTCATCTGTGTGTGTGGGAGCCGTGAATCACTCCGGCTCGCTCCAGAAGCCGGGGTGATTCTGCCTTCCCTTTCGTGACATTATCCTGCTTAATTTTTATCGAAATAATTAGCAGCCGCTGGGCTGATGAGGTGCTTAATGAATGACGTACCGGCAGTGGGAAGCAAATCCAGCCTTTATAACGTGAAACTTGCAAAGGCAGCATATTTGTGTTTATTCGTGCAGTGTCTTCTGGCTCTCAAATTAAGAATTCCGGTCAGGTAATTCTGGACATACGGAATGCAACTGGACCGAATGGAGACAGCGGATTCCCTGATAGTGCCTCGCTGCTGCTTTTGTGCTGTATCAATACCTGGCTGTTCCACACCAGTGACACAAAGCCTTGAGTTTATTAGTGGAGTGTGGGCACTGATGGAGCCGGTGCTCCCTGGGGAGCAAGGTGATGGCCATCCTGTCTGACGTAAGAGGGAAAGCCAAAGGGTTTTGTCTTTTCTACGCTTGTTTTTATTGGGGTGTTAATTTTCGTGCACTGTGAGACATCGCTGTTGAGCTGTCTGTGCTGCGGTAAGGCTTTAAAAAAAAAAAAAA
>VYZR01055687.1:0-13672 GCA_013400675.1 Oxylabes madagascariensis | reverse complement strand
CAGTGCTGCCAGGCTGTGGGCAGTGCTGCTGCACTGTGANCTGGGCCGTGGGCAGTGCAGCCGGGCTGTGGGCAGTGCTGCTGGGCTGTGGGCAGTGCAGCCGGGCTGTGGGCAGTGCTGCTGAGCTGTGGGCAGTGCAGCCGGGCTGTGGGCAGTGCAGCCGGGCTGTGGGCAGTGCTGCTGGGCCGTGGGCAGTGCAGCTGGGCCGTGGGCAGTGCAGCTGGGCCGTGGGCAGTGCAGCCGGGCTGTGGGCAGTGCTCCTGGTCTGTGGGCAGTGCTGCCAGGCTGTGGGCAGCGCTGCTGGCCCAGCCTGGAGCGGAGACAGGGCGCTGTTGGGTTCGATAAGGCCGTGTGAGAGACGCTGGGATCAAGCCGGCAGAGCCAACACCCCTCTCCCGGTGCCCCCGAGCCGGGCTGCCTTGCTCCCGAGGAGCTGACTCATGGAGATACACTAATCAAGGGAAACGTGAAATATTTGACATTCCTCGCACCAAAAAAAAAAAAATTACAGTAATCAAGGGAAATGTGAAATATTTGAGATTCCTCGCGCCCTGCCACAGCAAGAAATGCACTGGGTTTCATGCCCTGCAGGCACCTCACTGCCGAATGTCCGCGTTCCTCGGAGCGCGGAAACGACCCGTGGTGTTTCAGGGGAGAAGGGAAATGCCTGAGCCGTGCCAAGGACGGTGTGGGATGAGGAGGAGAAGAGCAAACAGCCCCCAGCACCCGGGGCTGGGCGAGGCCATCCTTGCGCCGGGGAGCCCCACGGGCATCAGGATGGAGCCACGGTGCCAGGCTTCCCGCAGCCAGGAATGAAGAGTTGTGAGGTGAAATGGAGACTTTCCCTGTGGAAGAGTCCTGATTCGCACTGAAAAAAAAAAAAGGTCTGCTGCCACATGCCTAGCTTGGCCCTGTTACAATTTGTATGCCATTTTTGAGCAGCCCCCGCCGTGGCTGGGGCAGGCATCAGCCATTTTGTGCTCAAGTACAAATTAAAGGATGTCTTGTCTTTGTTTTCCCGTCGTCTGTCCTCTCTGTACCTCATACTCCTGACCTTTATACATCCTTACTTTACAGCAAAGAGCAAAACATCCAAGAATTCACTTGTATTGCATCGAAGAGAGTGTTTTTAAAAACCCCAAACAACAAAATCACATACCCCCCATCCTGCCTCTGTTCCTCTCTCCCTCCCCCAGGTGGAGATTTTGGGACCTTGCATTATCAATCTGGCAGTATCAATCTCCTGTTTCAATGGAGTGTCTTCATGAAATAAATCTTACTGAAATCTGCTTCTCCATCGCCAGAAGAACCACCCTGGATAAATCCCACCTCTCTTCCCTTCTGTAAATGGCTGTGATGATCTCACTCGCCTGCGCTGGGTCTGCATGGCTTAAAGTTAGCAACAATGCAGAGAAATAAAATTAGCATTTTCACCATTTCTTTCTCTTTCTTACTTATATAGGAGGATTTCTCTTTCTTACTTACATAGGAGGAAAGAAGCCTTTCTGCCTGCGAGACAATTAATTCCTCTTTTTAATTAAGAGGGTGCTTTGCCATAAATGTGGTTTAGCTTCTATCCAGGTTGTCTTCTGCGTCTCCCACTACTTCTCAAAACCTTTAAAATATATAATGTGTTATTGCTTCATGGGCTCATTGACTCCCACATTGTGCTGGAATATGCTCCTATAGGAATACCTATTAAGTCAAGCTTTTTAAAAATTAAAGGGGCTTTAAGCAATCCTTCTCCCTGCCAGTCCTGATTGCATTGCTGAGGACAGACAGGGCTGAGGCTGCCCGACTGCCCCCTTCCCATGGGGTCTAGGTGGTTTGAATCCCTGCCTCCCTCAACAAGGCTGCCTTTTTGGACCAATTTCTTCATTTATCACCCCTGCAACAGCTGTTTCCATTGCTGAAATGTGAAAGGAAATCACCCCACAAGTACCCCAGCAACTAGAGAGGGTTACACGTTTCCTACAAAACCTTTCTCTATCTGAAAATTTTGGTTAATATGAACCAAAATTATTTTTTAGACTATGTGTATTTGCTTTGGGGGGGAGGGAAAGGGAAGTAATTTTTTGCTTAACACAGGAGAAAATTATGGCAAAAAGGTTACTAAGAGATCTTTGCCTAGACCTTTACCTAGACCAGAATTCAAATGTTTTCTCTACAAATAGCTGAACATGAGAATAGGGACTCGACTTTTCCTCTACAATCTGTATCTGAGTATGAAAATAACATTTCCTGTTTAGGCAGAGATTGAATAAACAGAGGAGAAATTTTGCCTTAGGTTGAACCAAGAAACAGAAGTTTGGGGTTTCGGGAGATGAGAAATATTTTTGTTAACATCTAAAATATTTTTGATCGAAACCAACATGTCTCTTGGGGTAGATAGAACTCAAACCTTCAAAGGCTTTTTTTTAGGATAATTTTCAAATTCAAGATGGTTTTCTGCTGTGAAAAGTAAAAGCTTTTGTTTAACAAAAGCCAGGAAGGGATACCAAAGTAATTTTTTCAAAACAAATGCCTCCATTTTGAGGGTCAATATTTTTGGCCAAACTTAACCCAGATTTATAAGTAGATTTATTCTTTCTAAAGATGTTTTGATTTTGGTGGGGTTTTTTTGTTTGTTTTGGGTTTTGGTGGGTTTTCCTTTTTATTTTTTTCTTTCTTTCAGGAAAAAACATACTGTTTGTAAAACTAAATTTAGAAAGCTTCCATGTCCTCTCACCACATCTGGAATAAGGATTGTGACCATTTAGTTATGCTGAAGTAGGTAAGAGGCTTCTCCCTCACTCCTATTATTTTTTCATCTCTAAAAATAGTGGTTTCCTCCTGTGGTGAAACAAGTAATCAGTTTTCTAGTCGGATTTCTTGCCAGGCTGTGACCTGTCTCCCAGGGGGAAGAACTGCCCTGCAAACCTTCTTTCTCATTGAATGCCTGGCCAAGGCATAGGAGCAGTGTTGAACAGCAAGCCCCTGTGCACTTTCCTCTGGCATTTCACCAGGCTGCAGACAAAGAGGTGGCAGAGGAATTATCTCAGGCAGTGGCACAGTCTCTTGGTAACTAATTCCTGAGGGAAGCAAGAAAAAATTGTCCTCCAGGTTTGAGGCTCTTCCTCTGTCCAAGGAAGAGAACGAAACACTAATGCATTACTTTTGGTGAGCTATCTGTAGGCAAAAACGTGTTTAATTTCTTGAGCTGGATATCAGTTACACTATTATGAGTAATATCAGCAGGATTACGGTGATTTTGCCACTCCTGCAGAGTCAGAGGACGGCAAACTGAAATCGCTGCCTTGATCTGCTCTGCCTGTTTGCTCTTGTTAAAAGGCTAGGGACCGGTTTTCAAGTGGGACAGGTTTTTGAGGACTCATTGTCAACAGCTGTAAGTGCTTTCAGCACAGCTCACACCCAAAGGCAGGTCAGCGAGCATTATTTTTTCTTCCCTTGGAAATGTACTGAGCAACGCCAGAGATGCAATTTTATGTAATGCAGTGGTGTGGTACGGCATTCTGCAGGCAATTTAGGGGCCTTGGGATCTAGACCAGCATGAAGAGGCAAGGTTACTTCAATAAATGCTCACTCCTGCCTCTACGGTATCAGCAAAACAAAAAGTTTTACATGACCTCAGCTTCAGGCACGCTGGTTTTCAATGGCAGCGTGGTGCACTGATGCGCATGGGAACCCCAGTTTCCCAGCCCAAAACGTGCCACAAATTAATACCAAAAAGTTTTGGCTTCCCCTATATTTGTAGGACCGAGATGCTGCCATGCATATGATTATATCCTTAGATTTTATGAAAATTTCTTTCTGTGGGCAGAAGCCTTAGAGTCCCCCAGATTAATATAATTAAACCAAAGTAAATACCAAGGGAATAAGGGCTGCAATATAAACTTCCTAAACTCTGACTCCTCAGCGGATTCCTTGCTTTTGTAAGAACCACCAAGTCAGAGTATGACCCTGAGTGCCCAGCCATTACCTCCAGGCTGTCCTGGGGAAAGCAAAGGCTCATCTTGCCACCTGCTAGTTCTCGAAAGTACGTAGTGAAATACATCTGAAAGGCCAGGACTGATCTTTACATCACTTTTTAATTCAATGGCTCATTCATTCAAATAAGATTTACAAAGACATTATGCAATTTTGCAGCACACAGTCATCAGGGTTGTGTAATGAATATCTAACCTGCAGCCTGTGAGCCTTAATTGGATGTAGATCATCTCATGACCATGGTTGGGAAGCAAACAGGGGCCGTGCACCAACTGAACTTGTAAAAATGTGTTGAAGTTTCTGACTCAGTCCTTGTCTTATATAAAAGAGAAATGCTACAGAATTGTGAAACCTTGTGAGTTATGCAAGGAGGGAGTTTAATCACTATTATTGAATTTGTACATTTTTTGCACTGCCAGTAGCTTTTAATTACTCATTACATTTTGAGCACTCGACAATTAGAAATAAGAACTGCAGGCAAATTTGTCCTTGATACTGCTTTTAGAGTAATGGAAAGTTAAACCTATCCATACAGCTTATTTTACTCAGATATTTTAATTCATGCATGATATAATGAAAAAGAAAAGCTAATAAAAATCTTATTCACTCGTTTCTCCCTGAGAACTTGTCAAAGAGATTAAACATTTCTCATTAACAGTGTTTTAACTTCTACTAAAACGGTTTTCCCACCCTGAAAGACTCCAAAAACATTTTTTTATGTTACCAAAAAGCATTTCTGGAAATTATGACACATACACACATCTATTTTCTGGCCTGCAGTTTATTGGGTATATTGTCATAGCTTCTTGCAAACAAAAGGTATAAAAAAGGTAAAAATACAATGTTTATTGCTAAATGTATGAAAACATAATAATAAAAACTTGACACAATTAATTGGAAGAAAAAAACCTATTTATTTCTCATTTAAAAATTGTCAATGTATCATCAGGAAGGAAAAACAGAAACTTAAGTATGCCTTATTATCTTCCTAAGTTTTTGAGTGCTAATGGAGTGAAAGACAGAATGCTTTGAATTTTTTTTTTTTTTTTTACATGGACATCTGCAATCATTCTTATAGAAAATACCAGAAGAGAAACAAACAAAAATGCATTTGGTAATGATTCATACTTGCACTTGTAAGTGTAATGGCATAAGCACTTGACACAAGGAAATGGACGTCAGTTCTACGGAATTACAGAAAGAAACATAATGTACACTAGGCCAGAAAAAATATGATTATTTCAAATAATGCTGACCTCGGTCTCCCTTGTCCCTTAGCATAGTCCCCATGCCGATGGCAGTGACAGTCACTGGACTTAACTGAATTCTCAGTTACATTTCTGTTGCCACTACTGGGTTTAATTTACTTATTTGGTTTATTAGGTAGTTAACGACTTGTGTGAACGCAAGTGTCTGTGATTATCAATACCAGCATTGCTCAATACTCAGGATTGAGTCTCCATTGATTTTATTAACCAGCAAGAAGTACAGAGCCTAAATTGTGGTAATGGCGGGGAAAAGTATCACATTGGTGTCCCTGTATTTTTGCAGTTATCACTTTCTACTTCTTCTGTGCTCTGCACATCCTCAGGGTTGCAGCAATTCATTCTGGTGACTGATCTCAGTTTAGTAATTTAATTCTTTTGTTTCTCATGTAGCAGAGTGATGGCACATATAAACAAAGCAAGTCAATTTGATTTGAGTATTTTGACTTCTCTGACATCTTTACAGCATAAGCACAACACTAATAAATCTTTGTCACTATTTATATTTTGCACCCAAAATCCCTGGCCAAGCTCAGGAGATGAATGTTACTTATTTCTGCACAAAAGTGATGATTACATTTTTGCCCCAAAGGTTCAAGGTGGCTATAAAAATAATTGAGTCACTACCCACGGAGGTATTTAAAAGAAAGATATGCAGATGTGGCGCTCAGGGACGTGGCTTAGTGGGTGACAGCAGTGCTGGTTAATGGGTGGACTCTCTGATCTTAGAGGTCTTTTCCACCCTAAAGGATTCTATGATTCTGTGAATTAGCATAATTTCAAGGTTTATTCCCACAGCCAAGTTTTCCTGGTAGCCAGAAGGAGTTGGCAGGATGTGGAGGATGTTTCGGGGCTGGATGTGCCCAAGTGCTGCACAGGACAGCCCAGTGACCAGGCCAACATCCCGACAGGTACTGGTGCCTGTACCTGGACCTGTGCCCTGCAAGCCTGGAGTTTGCTGATGCCAGCACACCCGACAAGGTCAGACTTCCAGCTCCAGCCACCTACCTGGGGTAGTTACAAAACAAGCCCCAAATTACATGAAGCTCACACAGCCCACCAACAGATATTTATTTAGCCTTGCCGCTCTCAGGCAAAGTTTTCAGCCGGGTGGTGAAGAATTTGATGCTGAACACTGAAGCCAGAAACCCCAAAGGCTAAGAAGCAGTGAGAGGCAGTGGCGCAGAGCTGTGGATCCCGGCAGCCTGCGGTGCCCCTGGCTCGCCTGCCCCTGTTTTGGGTTACACAGTGTGGGTGACTCAGCCAGGGAGAGGGAGCCCCTGGANACCAATTGGGAGAAATCAGGAAAATGCAAACTGAATTTTAACAGAGAACGGAAACTGAAAATTATTTTCTCCCTGAGAAAGTTACAGTTGGAATTGTTTTTAAGACAAACAGAGGAAGAACAGAATAGGCCATTGTTATTCCCTTGTTTAAGGCATTATTTCTTTCATGCTTGCATTGTCTGAGATTGCTTCCCTGCCTCCATCGGTTACTGAGGGCTCCTGCTCACCTGCCTAACTTTTAGAAAGCTGTAGTTAGGTGAGGTTAATCTCCTCTTGCGTCAGACAGATATTTTTGAAGGAGGAATCTCAAATATTTGAGATATTTTTGCAAAGTTATTTGATTTAGAACCCATGTTTCTCTGAACATCGTAAACCACTGCTTTCCCAGCATAAGCAACTGCAATGTAAACTTCTGGGAATCGCTGCAAACATGGGAATGCCTGGAATCCCTCTGGGAAATAACTGCAAAACCTTTAATCCCTGTTATCTCTGAGAGCACATATTTTTGTTTGCTTGATTAGCAGTGGGAGAGGATGAGCGATTGGTGGGTTGGGCAGTAAAGCCTTGTGCTGTTTCTCTGCTGCTGCCTCAGGGAAGATGCTGGTTCCTGGGCAAACACCCCTGAGCAGAAGAGCAGCAGCTGTGCTTGGTGTGCTGTGGTGGGAAGCAGGGAATGTGTGGCAAACACAAAAACAGCAGCAACAACTGCAACTGTTGAAAGTACAACACAGTGACCTCGTAGTCTACAGCACTGGTAGACTTAGTTGGTGCTTAATCACAGAATCACAGAATCACAGAATCACAGAACCACAGAAACACAGAACCACAGAACGGCTTGGGTTGGAGTTCCAACCCTCTGCCATGGTCAGGGCCACCTTTCAGTACAGCTGGTTGCTCAACACCCCATCCAACCTGGCCTTGAATACTTCCAGGGATGGGGCACCCACAGCTTCTCTGGGCAACCTGTTCCACTCTCTTACCTCCCCCACAGTAAATAATTTCTTTGTAATATGTAATTAGGGAGAATATCTAATTAATGTGGTCTGACTCCTATGGCAGGAGTTTGGGATGCCCATTTAAGCACTGAATTGAGGCAGTAAGTTAGGAGTAAAATTGCTTGACATTTCCTTCTGCGAACAGTGGGGACAGGCAGCTCCAGAAAATAATTCATCCTATCCCGAGGAAAAAATGCAAAATTTGTGGATTGAATCTCTCTCTGAATACAACAGTCTCTCTTTCCAACTGCAGGAAAGTCATGAGATACTTAACAGTGGTGGATAGTTCACTCCATAAACATTGCTAATGCAGACACTGCCAATATAGAATCTTACCACTGGAAAATTCTTTTTTTCTGCACTTTAATATCTACTAAAATGAGGACCATGCTGAGATTGTTGCTTCCATGTGCTCTCACAGGGCAGCTGATAACAGAGCTCTGGGCTCTGTGAAGCCTGCAGAGGGAAAATTCATGTACAGGACTACAAGACATCTTTCTATTTTGACATCTCAAGCTTTCTGACTCTAATGTGAAAGCTTCTACTGCAAGCCTGACAGCTATGTGGGGACCAGATCTAATAAAGAGTGGGGACAGATTCTGTCTGGGTGTTTTGTGGGACCCAAAGAAGAGGAAATGATTCACTGACAAAGTGGGGAACAGATGCCTTGACTCACAGTTTCCTGCTCTAACCACTAGACAATTCCTCTAGCAATTTCTTAGTGCATCAAAAGGATGGAATAGTTTCTTAATTCCTTAAACATCCTGAAATGGTTTTCCAGTATTATACATCCAGGCTTACCATATTGCCTACTGGATCTCTAGGTTTTATTCTGTAAGTTTGTAGAAAAAGTGCCAAACTAAGTGTATCTGCCTGTCCAAAGGCTAATTGCTGATGGAACCAAAGTGCCAGGCCTGCTGTACTGCTTTCCTCATATGTGGAGGGCTGGGGACTGTGGGGTTTATTTACCCATATCTCACTTAGCTGATGAAATTCCAAACATAACAGAAGGTATTTTTTGTGCCTAATTCAGTAAGATTCTGGATGATGAATAAGAAACACAAAAGGATTATGTCCACATAAAAGCAAATTTAAGACATTAGTGTTCAGTTAAATCATTCTGGGATTTCACTTTCTTTCCAGTAAATAGAATTTCTTTGTATCCATGACCACTGTAAATGGTTTCTAGATCGTACAAGGATGATCAAAAGAGTGATTTATCAGGCATGGATGCAAAAAGCTTATGCTTACCCTTAAGCTGCCAGATGCACTTGGGAATCTTAAACAAAACTCCACTGCTATCAGATTGTCTCATGGATGCAGTTTCTTTTATAATTATTTCTCCTACATAGAAATATTTTCAAAACCAGTATGCTTAGGCTGACAAATCCACAGGATCCCCCGGAAGGAACGCTCAGATTCACAGCCCAGGCGGTATTTCCCTTTGCGGCTGATTTTAGTTTTAGGACTGTGCCATCTGCTGTTGGAATTGCAGATTTCCCTGGGTCCGCACAAGTCTGCGGTGATCAGCTCCGACGGCCTGGCCACACATGACTGCGATTTGTCCCAGGTGAGGGACATGTTGTAGTGACTGCTGTCCCTGTCAGAGGCTTCAGCCTTCCCAGGATCATTCATTTCAGTGCTTTGAAGGGCTCTGCTTTGACACAGACGTCTAAGGGCTTGCATTTTTCCCTCCTGCTCAGAAGTATCAAAGGTGATACGACACACCTGGGATGCAGAGTCATATCCTGCAATATTAAATTTTAGCAGAAAATAGAACGTCCTTCTGCTCTTCAGTTCCATGAACAGAGAAGGTGCATAGACAACTAAGGAATGGGCAATTTCACCTTCCCAGTCTTACACTTTAGTTCCCATTGTTTATATGCTTGTGGGATCACAGAGCTATTAAAAACTAGACTGAACAATAGAGATATTATTGTGCTACTGAAACTGGATTACACTCTTAACCACAAGCATCCCCTATCTGCCAACATGAAAGCAATACCCCTTTGGGAAAACTGAAAATGACTGTGCACTGGGCACTCAGATTCCTCATAAGGGTAACCCACATCCTCTGCAGAAGCATTTCTGAGCTCAAAGGTCTACCAGGAAAGACTGGCAGGGAAATACACCCAAATGTATTTTCAATTTTAACATTTCAGCATGGGGCATCTTCTGGCAGTCACTGCAGCATGGGCATGCTGTGCTCCACCCCTGTCTATGGCAGCTCAAAAATTGAGGCAGCTGGTATATGGATGAGCTCTCCAAGGGAACAATACTGTATTTTGAGAGACACAACTGCCCTGGAACAGCTTAATCCCACTCCTGTTTCCCGTTATAACTACATCTGACTGCCTCACATCACCAACATGCCTACCTACTGACACCAACAGAAAAGGAAATGTCTTACATTTTAGACACATAATTATGTGAGCAATTAGTAATAGGATTTTGTTACTGAGAGCTATAGGACCTGGCACCTTTGGCACCTGTCTAATGAGGGGGATGTATATGCCTAGGGATCAAACTGAGAATGGCCAGCATACCACACAACAAGCTGTTTAAACAAGCTCATTAGAAATACTGAGGCATACACCTTAAACCCTGCTCTGCTTCAGGATTTAGGCAGTTTTAAAGGCTTGTTTTTCTCTCAACAGCATGAAGAACTCCCAGATCAACAAGCATCATTAATACTCACAGCTGGCATGACACCAGTGCTCCTCCTCCAAGTACCTGTCCCCAAGGCTTTGGGTGTCTATCCTACCATCAACAGCTCCTGCACCAAAACATCATCCCCTGGGTGCCAGCCCAGCCCCTGGCCACACCAGCTGATCCTGCTGGCCACACCAGCTGACCCCGCTGGCCACACCAGCTGACCCCGCTGGCCACACCAACTGACCCTGCTGGCCACACCAGCTGACCCTGCTGGCCACACCAGCCCATGGTTCGTGGAACCTGCCCCAGTGCTACTCACAGGCACAGGACATTCTGAAGTTAAAACTGAGGCTCACAGGGAGAGCAAGGGGTGGTGTTGCCTTGTGTAGACCATGGGCTGGTTGAGTTTGGGGAATGCTGATCCAAGAATACAAGTGGGTAAAGGATGTGAAAGCAAAGCCGTTAGCTCCTGAGCTGAAATGACTTGGCCAGTGTCACCCAGCAGAGCTGGGAAGTGAACATGGCCCCCAAAGGTCATGGAAGCCATGGTTTGTTTTCTAGCTGAGAAATGAAAAATATCAGGAACACAAGTAAAAAAAATCCCTTTTGCAGGCTGAGAATGTGGCTAATATTGGTGTTCCTCCTCTGCTTCATTTAATCATCTTAGAATTTGTTTATAACAGCTAATGATTCAATTTCAGATAGAAACATGATGAAGTGTCAGCAGAGACCCTTGACATAATGATGGCCAGCGTTTCCTTCCAGGATCTGAGTTTTTCCCACAGGACATACCATCCACACCAAGCCCTTTTGCAATGGGAGCTGCCTTCCCCCAATACTGCCTGCAGCCTGAGGCTAATTAGAGGAGAGCTGTAAAGAGGTCAAGATGCTGAAGACCTTTCCCAGATTTCCTGGCTTCAGGAGGTTCCAGAGTGAGCCTTGGGCCAGAAGCAGGACTACGAATGAAACAGGAGCATTGAAAGCAGGAGGCAAAAGTAGCCGTGAGTTTTTGACCAAGAGGGCAAGACGTGAAGCGAAGTGAGCTCCTCCTGGAGGGAGGCCTTGGGATCCAGGCATCACTGGCCAGACCTGGATGGCTGATGACAGACTGGCAGATGGAGCTGGGCATGGAGCCACCTGCTCCTGCCTCAGCTGCCATCTCCTGCCTGCCCCGAGGCCAGCACAGCTCTGCCCAGCAGCAGCACAACTCAGATAAAGAAACTGAGCCTTGGTATGACTGCCTGCATTTTCCAGCCTGGATTGCCTCCTGAGAGACTTTGCTTCCCACATTCCCGAGGCAGATTTAAAAATAGGACTTCCTCTGATCCATGCCAGGTAAACAGATCTTATTTCCCTGGTTTGCATGTTTGAATAGCATGTGTTGTTGCATGGTATCTAACGACCACCGTAAGCTGCAGGCAGCACGGTTTTTGGAGGCTGAGAAAAGACACATCTCATCTCTGGAGATGTCTCATACAGTGAATTTAAGCTCAATACCCTAAATTTAGAACAACCTTACATGAAAGGAACCTGAAGTCTAGGGAACTGCTGAAGGACTTGAACTTGGCTTAAACACACACTCCTACAGACACTCAGAAAATTGCAAGGTACTCCCTTCTGAAAAACAGCTACCAAATATGCAGCCTTCCCTTCTGAAATGCTGCATTATTTGGGAAGAAATGTGGAAGAACAAGTAACCCTGTGCATGGGAGTCTCCAGTAGCACTGCTGCAACAACATGTTGCTGTATGGCGCAGCTGGCAGGCTGGTGGGATGGCTCTGAGTGCTAAATTATGCCATGTTTTGAGAGATAGAGCCCCAGAAATGAAATGTTATCCCTCCAAGTTACAATATAGTTGCCATGGCAATTATAAAATGGGAAACCACTGGTGTAATTAATTTCATTGTCACATGCCTTATGGTGAAAACTTGGCACCCTGGGTTGTAGAAGGAGACAAAAAATGTGGGATTTATCCCAAGTGGCTGAAGGGTTTTGTATAGGCTGAGCAGAAGAGCAATGACCCCAACAAATCCTGACTGTCTGGATCCTTGAGGCACAACTCAGGGACATAGTCTTGGGATCCAGACAAAACGGTAATTTGAAAAACCTTAGGACTTAGTTGCTAAGAGAGTTTTTTGCTAAAAAGCCAGATCCAGAATATTCTTTGTGATTACTGTAGTCCTTTGGCCTGGCTGCTCTAAGAAGGACAGAGCCCTTCTTAGAGCAAACCTATGGGCACTCAATCCCCAGGCAACTGCCAGCCATGGACGAGACAGCCCTTTGCTGTGACACTTCCTTTGAAGGAAGCAGGGTCACATTTGGTTTGATTGAAATTAGTAAACTGGCTAGGAAGCAGTAAAAACATGAGCAGCCAGCTCCACTGGCATCCCTCATATGTTGATGAGGAAGAGAGAGCTAAAATGATCCCACACCATGTGTTTAGGATCGAGTTAATAGGTTACAAAGGCTGAATGTTACCTTTCCATAAGACAATGCAGAAAAAGGATATCAAGGGAATGTGCAAAATAAGAGACTCCAAAACCAGCATGAGACCTGTTGGAAATGCTTTTTGGTGAGAAATAGAGTTTTAATATCTTTTATTTATCAGAAGTGAGTCTAAGAGGTAACATACACGTGACACTGAAGCACTTTCTCAGGAGGAACACAAGAATGATATTGCTGTCAGAGCAAGTCATAGAAATCAGTGGTGGGAAACCAGAGCTAGATAACATTAAATTAGCAACAAGATGTAGGGCTTTTTCACGTGGAGGATGACTAAACATGAGAAGAAACCATGGAGGATGTGGTGGATGTGGTACATTTTTCAGTTCTCCACATCTCCAGATCAAAGTGGAAGATCCTCTTCAGATCTGAAGCTTATCTGAGCACATCTAGGGACAGCCATGCCTTTGATACCCAGATGGCATGAGAACGTGAACTGCCTGAACACTGCAGCGTAGCCACACTTTTACCAGTGGATGTGTATTCAGACATTTTTGACACTGAAGCCTCCCTGAGGGTAGTGATGCCTTCCCTCCAGTGTGTCAGCTGCATCTCTCTGAATGCTGGTTGTGATAGCAATGAACTGTGTGTCACCACTCATTTACTCCATGCTCACTCTGTCGTGTGCCAGTTTGGAATAAAGCAAGGAGGGACATCTTAATTTTAGGAGACTTCTCTGTAGACATCATGATCCCGTAAAATTTCACACGTGCTGCTGGTTGCTGATGAAGGGACCTAGGAAATCTTTAAAGCATGAGCTTGAAGTATTTGTCAAAAGAAAGAGCAAATTACCAGCTGGTTTCCCAGACAGCTGGATGTGGGACACAGGCTGAAAAGCACTGAGAATAAATATGCATGGAAAGAACTTAATAAAGTCCTGTCTTTTGCTGCTAAACAAATACATTTATTACTTGTATAAAATATTAATAACAGTATGTTATGGGTTGCATTCAGCTTTATGTTGTTGTTGTTGCTGTTGTTG
>VYZR01055602.1:0-22876 GCA_013400675.1 Oxylabes madagascariensis | reverse complement strand
GAGGCGGCGGCGGGCGGCGGCGGGAGGGCGAAAGCGGCCAGGCCGAGCAGCAGCAGCGGCAACGACGGGGGACAGCGGCCACCGGGCCCCTGCGCCGCCATCCCCACGCCACGTCCGGGGCGGCGCCGGCGGAGCCCCGGCGCCTCTCGGTCTTTCAGAAGAGGCCGGCGGTGAGGGGCCGCAGGCGGGAGCCTGTGAGGCGGTTCAGTTCCTCCAGGATTTGCGTTTCCTTCTGGTACATCTGCGGGAGCAGCGGCGATCAGCACAGGGCGAGCCCCGGTTCCCGTCACCGGGGCCTCCAGTGCACCCCAATGCGGGCCCCACACGGCCTCCCCGGCCCCAGCGCATCCCGCACCTGCTCCCACTCGGGTTTCGTGTCGTGCCGGTAGCCGAGCAGATGGCACAATCCGTGGGCCGCCGTCACCTGCGCGGGGGGCGGGAGCACAACACGCGTGTTACTGACCGAGCCTCCTGCCCGCGCCGCCGCCCACCACGCCCGGGGGTTGCTCACCGTCAGGACATCGCCAAAATCCTCCCCGGTTTCGCGGCACTGCTGGTGGATGTATTCCACCCCCAGGAAGATGTCTCCCAGGTTGTACTCGTCGCGGCAGCGCGGCCGCGGCAGCTCTCCCGCCGCCACTTGGTGGAACGGGAAAGAGAGGACGTCGGTGGGCTCCGGGCAGTGTCGGTAGGCGCCGTTCAGACGCTGCATCAACGCGTTGCTGGCGCAGACCAGCCCCACGTCGAAGCGGGAAGCGCCCAGGGCGGCGCGCAGGGCGCACACGGCGCGGCGGAGAGGGACCCGGCGCACGGGCACAGAGCACTGCGCGTTCCGCAGCGCCACGCTCATGGCGGAGCCGCCGCCCGCGGCAAACCCCGCCCGCCGCCGCGCCCACCAATCGATATCCCCGAGGAGACCACGCCTCTGCACTGGGACTCCGGCCACTCCTCTGTCCACCGTTAATGTGCCCGCCCACCAACTCAAACCCCGCCTACTGTGACCACCCTCATAGCCACGCCCACCACGCTGCTCCCACCCATCTCCCCGCCCCTACAGTCCTGCTGCGGCCGTAGCCCCGCCCAGTTTCCCACTGGACTCCGCCCCATGGCCAGGGCCTCTCCCCATCGCGCATGCGGGTCCCACTTCGCCCGGCGGTCCGAGGCTGCCGCCGCTGCCATGTCGGCGCGGGGCCCGTTCCGGGGCCCGCCCTCCTTCCCGCCGCCGCTACGCTTCGGGCAGCCCGCCGTGTTCGGCCAGGGTGGCGGCCCCGCCGGCCTCCCCTTCGCGCCCGCCGCCACCTTCGCGCCGCCCTACGCGCTGGGCCAGGCGCCGGCCGCGGCGGGGAACGCGGGATTCAGCTTCAGGCCGCCCACCAGCCTGGGAGGCTTCCCGACCTCCAGCGAAGCGTCGGGTGGCGGCGGCGGTGCCTTCACGGCGCCCGAGTTTCGCTTCAAGGCGCCCGAGAGCGCCGCCGCCTTCAAGCCGGTGTCGGGCGGCGAGGCGGATAAGGGCCCGGCTGCCCCCGCCGCCTTTGCTTTCTCGTCGCCCTTCGGCTTCGCGTCTGAGACGGGCCCCGAGGCGGCTGCGGCACGGGAGCCTTTCTCGTTCTCGCGTCCCGCCGCCGCTTTGGGGCGGCCGGAAGAGAGAGCCCCGAGGGCGCTGCCGGAGGATCCGGGCGAGCCGCCGTCCAAGGGGCTGAAGCGGAAGGAGGAGAGGGAGCGCTCGCCGCGGCGGGCGGCGGCGGGCGGCCGGGCGGCGGCGCCGCCGGAGAAGCGGGCGGTGATGCTGAGCCGGCCCCGCGGCGGGATCCTGTTCGGCCGCACGCTGGAGGATCTGCTGCGCAGCCAGGCCCGCGAGCAGCGGGAGCGCGGGGATGGCCCCGAGGCCGAGCGGGGACCCACGGAGGAGCCGCCGCCGACCGAGGCCCGGGAGCCCGCCCGAGAAGGTGAGCGGGAGTCTGGTGGGACAGCCCGGCCGCCCGGGTGTCTCCCCGCTTGCTGACTGCTGCCGTCTTTCTTCTCGTCACAGATGCGGCCCCCGCCGCCCCTGCTCGCAGGAGCCGCGGCAGCGAGAGCACGGAGGGGCTGGGGGGCCTGCCAGCCGCGGAGCTGACGGACGTCCAGTGCAAGAACATCCCTGACTACCTCAATGACAGGACTGTGCTGGAAAAACATTTCGGCCAGTTCGTAAAAGTTCGTCGGGTCATGACCAGGCGTAATAAAAAAATGGCCGTTCTCCACTTTTTTGATCATGTGGGTATCTGAAGTGACATAATTCTGGGGAGTGTTCAGCTTGGGGAAGTCTCCAGGGATACCTTAGAGCCCCTTCCAGTGTCTAAAGGGGCCTACAATGAAGAGGGAAATCAACTTTTTGCAGGGACAGATTGGGAGATGACTAAGGGAAACAGTGTAAGCTAAAAGAGGAGTTAGATGTTAGGAAGAAATTATTTGAAGGTGATGAGGCCCTGGCACAGGTTGCCCAGAGAAGCTGTGGCTGCCCCATCCCTGGAAGCATCTGAGGCCAGGCTGGATGAGGCTTGAAGCAGCCTGATCTAGTGGAAGGTGTCCCTGCTCAAGGCCGGGAGTTGTAGCTGGATGGTCTTTCAGGTCCCTTCCGACCCAAACGAGTCTCTGATTCTATGAAGGAAGATTAAATCTGAGTGCTTGGGGTGGGTCCAACACTGATGAAAACCACACTCTTGTTTGTAGAAAAGCAGCATTTTTTTTTGTGGACACCAGTTCAGCTGATTGTGTGTAGGTCTTAAGTGAGGTTAAATTACAGCAACCAGAATTTTTTGGGAATGGATAAATGTTTCTGTGGCAAAAACTGTGCTGTGCAGTTCGGTGTTGTGATGCCAATAGGTTTCCATGCTCTGCTTTTGTGTTCTTTCAGGCCTCTGCAGTTCTTGCCAGAAAAAAAGCGAAAGAGTTACACAAAGACATAGTAACATTTTGGCAAAAGAAGAAAACGAGTAAGTCTGTGTTTCCAGACTACTGGATGATGTCTATTAAATAGTGTGCCAGCTGCACTTTTTTTCCCTGATGTGCTGAGGATGATACCTATAAATTATCTCCTAGTAGGAGATATCATGGTTGAATCCTTAATGCAGTCACACAACAGCAATATGGTGATGTTCAGCTTTGTACTTCTTCCAGAAGTAGGATGTTCTTTGGGGGTGTAAGAAAACCCAGTCTGAAATGCCTTGCTGCCTGCCTCAGATCATGGACTGGGTTGTGGATTTCCCGCTTTCAGGAAAAGGTTCTGAGAACCAACCTAAAGAAAGTGACCTGAGAATCTCTGCAGTGTCTGCTGAGGTTGCTGTTCTGTGCTTCAATAGTTAGACACCGTTTGAACCAAAAACGAGAACAACCTACAGAGTTTAGAAGTCAGAAACTTGGATTCCTGACCTGCTTGGGATGAGGGCAAGAGTTCAGTCCCCAGGGGAATACTTATAATGTCAAGTGCTTCCCTTTCTTTAGCTCCATGGGTGCAGTGTGTGTGCCTGTGAGATCTTAGCCTGGGGGTGCACTTCAGCTGCCAGCAGATGGATGATTCATCTCAGCTTTGACCAACCACAGCCTTGCCTTCCAAAAAACAAACGGCTGCCTAGTTGTCTCCCTGAGAATTAACATCTTAAGCAGCAGCTCTAGGGCTGCCTCTTTGCTAGTGTCATTTTATTGTGGTGTTGTGTCTATGGCAGCACATGTGGTAGCATTCTGAAATAACTGTTCTTGGGAGGGTTTAAGAAATCCAGCTGGTGGAAAAACAGTCTCTGGAAGAAGAAATTTTCCCTTCCTGTGTTAACTTATGCCGACCTGAGTCTAAGCTTGGGTAGGTGAAATAAATACTCTCGGTAGCAGTACTTAGAATTGTAATTTACGCTGGTGAAATGCATTTCATATCCCATAGGAAGTTACAACTTGTGGATTATGTTGCAAACCTGAGAGAGCTGTGATTCAGTTGAGGATCAGACTTCATTTACTGATAATTACAGTTATTGTGAAGTGATATTGTCTTGAAAAATCCTTGTTCTTTATAGAGCAATGACCCTGATAGCAATTGGTGGAAACTTGATGCAGCTCCTAGTGCAAGTTGTTGTGGAAGTTTTGCATGCATGTACAAAATTGGGAGTCTTAGTTTTCATCACCACCTCCATGGGATCAAGAAAGAGCTGTTGCTTAAACTGCTTGGCAGGTACCTGGTTTCATATTTATGTGTCATTTCAGGTCCAGCAAAAAGAGAATTTTCATCAAAGGAAAAGAAAGCAGGTGAAGATGAAGGAAGGCAAAGCAGTGAAGAGCAAAGCTATCAGCATTCTCCTCTTAGAAAACCTTTAATAAGATCTTCTGCCAGCAGTGTCATGCCTGGGAGAAGGTATGTTCTCTCCTCTGGGAATCTACCTGACAGGAGAAGAGGAGCTTGGAGAAAAGTGGTGATCACTGTGTGCCAAATAGTCACATTCTCTTCAGGGAGGCTGCTTCCCTTCTTTTCTTTTTTGTCTGAATTAGAAGCGCTCAGCTCTCACGCTTTGTCAGAAGGATACTTCTGATGGCTTATTAGGGTCTTTTACTTTGGTCTCTGGATTTTGTTCATAAAAGCATCTGCAGTATGAGGCATGAGGGAATCGAACAAACAGTGCAGAGCCCAGCTAGAACCGAGCAGTAATGATGCTGTTTGTGGTCATGATTCAATGAGCTTCTCAAGCAAGCAGTTTCCATTGGAGGCAGTTAGAGTTCTGTGGGATGAGAGTCTCCTTTTTGGAGTAGTTTGGATCATTTTCTCACTTCAGGTGAACAGTCTTCCTGGTTTGTGGCAGTCACAGAAGTGACAAGGTTGTCATCTATATGATGTGTCTGGTCTGCCAAAAGTCATTTGATATGTATAGCCATAAAACTATAAAATTAGTAATATGTTGTGAAGGACTTGATTTAAAAAGCATGTTTGTACTTGACCCTGTAAAACCTTTAAATAGTCTCTGTCGCTATAGAAAGCACATTGGTTTGTCTCCATACCAGCAAGCCAGTTCCTAGCTTAAAATACAAACTGCTGTGCCATAGTGATGCAAAATGCTACCAGAGCCATCCATTTCTGTCCCCTCTTATGACACTTTCAGTATTATCTTTTCTGTTAGGACTTTCTCCACAGTGCCAGAACTCTTGGTGGTGTTGTCAGGGCAGTGCTGAGGATTTAACCAGATTAACTCTGGGTGTTGATGTTAGCTCAGCACATCCATACATTGTTCACATTTCCCTGTGAACAAAATGCTCTTCTAAACAGATGCTGGCATCCTAAAGAACAGCGAACTGATTAAGACCAGGGCATGCACTAAAGTATTATTATTGGTAATAATAGTTTTCTGTTTTTAGTTCTCCAGCAAAGAAGCCTGGCCTTCGAAAGGCGCTGCAGTTTGAATCAGAGCTGTTTGATTCCAGTTCTGAAGGGCAGAGCTCAGAGGGCTTGGGAGCTTCGCTGTCGTCTCTCAGTAACCTGGTGGGATTGGTGGCTGAGACATCTGAAGAGAGATACAGGCTCTTGGACCAGAGGGACAAAATCATGCGACAAGGTAATTAATATAAGCTAATGAGTGTGACATCTGCTTCTCTGCTGGAAATAAGTAAGTGTTTGGGTTTTGTGGCAAAGCTGTTGTGATATTATGGAAATGGCTTAAAAGAGAGTTTAATGTGGAACAGTCTATAAAATACTCTCCTGGTATATTATTTTCTGTATTTTTTTTCTTGTAAAACACACATATCTGTTTTACTTATTGCACATGCAATGTCTTGTGTAAAGGGAAAGGCAGAATATCCATCTCTTGTGAAGGAGGGCATGTAGGGAGATCTGCATCTCTACAGACTCTTTAAAGAAAGTTACCCAAAGCCTTAACTGCATTTCATAGAGCCACAGAATTGTTTGAGTTGGAAGGGGCCCTAAAGCTCATCCAGTCCCACCCCTGTGGCATGGGCACTATCCCAGGTTGCTCCAAGCCCCCTTCAGTCTGGCCTTGAACACTTCCAGGGATGGGGCTACCACAGCTTCTCTGAGCAACTTGTGCCAGTGCCTCTAGTATTTCTCCAAATTCAAACTATGACACAGCTGAAAATTATTTCAAGAAATGTCCTTTTGTTTCACAGAGGTGGTTTTAACACCTTCCATGCTGTTTTTGCAGTTTCAGAACTGATCCTATTTCTAATTTAAGATCTTATTTTTAAAATTGACAAACTTCTTGTCCATTCAATGCAGAATTTTGAAATTGCTGTTTCTTAGGACACAAAACATTGGGTATCTTTTAAAAGCTTCAGTCTTTTCAGCAAAACTCACAATATGTGCAATACTTGGACAGGCCTCAGAGTGGGAAGAACCCCATCCTTGTGCATTTCTAACTATATCAAGGTTTGGGTACAGCCTTGCATGCTCAGGGCTGTTTTGGCACATCAGAGTAATAGCTTATTGTGAAGAAAAAAAACCCAAACCCAAAACCTAAGAGATGCTTAGTGTTTGTTCAATTATTTCTGGTTTTGTTGTTTTTCTAGCTCGAATAAAAAGGACTGATCTTGGCAAAGCAAAAACTGTTGTTGGCACTTGCCCAGATATGTGTCCTGAAAAGGAGCGTTACATGAGGGAGACAAGAAACCAGCTCAGCATCTTTGAAGTGCTTTTAGGAACTGACAAGGTATGAGATTCCCAGGATATCAGTATGCTCATTGGAGCTGTCAGTATTGTTTAGCTGATAACAGGGGTAATTCTGGTGCAAAAATTCTATAGGCTGTTTAATTATTACCTTTCAATTCCCCATTGGAAAACAAGATTTGCTTTTTCACTCTGTCATGTCTTTTATTCGGTTATTTAGAACTATAGTTCTAAAGCTGTTATCCCATATTATATGTAATTATCTATAGCTATATGTTGTCTTAAAGGTTATGAGTTTGAGACTAAGTCAACACTTCAATAGTCTTCTCCTTACTGAAGTTAAAGCCATGGGTGGGATGAAACCTCTTTACTGCTGGGAAGTTGTATATACTTCTTGGGGTTTGATTCTTTTCCTCACCTCTTGCAGGTGGATCACGCAGCAGCAATCAAGGAATATAGCAGGTCTTCAGCAGATCAGGAGGAACCTTTGCCCCATGAACTGAGACCGTCTGAGGTGCTGAGCATGACCATGGACTATTTAGTGACAAATATTATGAATCAAGATGAAGGAAACTACCGAGAATGGTATGACTTTGTCTGGAACAGAACTCGTGGAATAAGAAAGGTAAGCACTGTGGATGGAGATGTTTGGTCATAAAAAGCAAAAGATTCCATCATGCTGTAAAAAAAGGAAGCAAAAAGCAATAGTTGTTGAAACGTTTTGAATTGCAGAGTGACTCAAAGCACAGTGAAATGGGTTTTCCAGAGGTAGTGCCAGGTGACTGTGCTCTTCAACTAGTTTAAAAATACGTGTAATGTATTCTTTTTTATTCTGTTAGGATATAACGCAACAACACCTCTGCAACCCGCTGATGGTGTCTCTGATTGAGAAGTGCACTCGCTTTCACATCCACTGTGCTCACCACTTGTGTGAAGAGCCCATGTCCTCTTTTGATGCCAAAATCAACAATGAGAACATGACTAAATGTCTCCAGAGCTTGAAGGAGATGTATCAGGACTTGGCTAACAAGGGGATTTACTGCAAGAGTGAAGCAGAGTTCCGAGGTTATAATGTCTTGCTGAATCTCAACAAGGGCGATATTCTCAGGTGAGAACAAGACATCACTTGTTTTCTGTCTTTACCTGTGGGAAGAATTGAGTTTATAATTAAATCCAGACAAATTGTAATGCTTCTGATTTTAATTCCGTGCTGTTACAGGTTGCTGTTGAACTGTGATTGTTCAATACTGAAGCAAAAGTTTTGTCCCTGTCTTTTGTCTCCACAGAGAAGTTCAGCAATTTCATCCAGAGGTTAGAAACTCGCCTGAAGTTAGATTTGCAGTTCAAGCTTTTGCAGCATTAAACAGCAACAATTTTGTGAGGTTTTTCAAGCTTGTGCAAGCAGCTTCGTATCTGAATGCCTGCCTCTTACACTGTTATTTCAACCAGGTG
This sequence comes from Oxylabes madagascariensis, assembly GCA_013400675.1. NCBI lineage: Eukaryota > Metazoa > Chordata > Aves > Passeriformes > Timaliidae > Oxylabes > Oxylabes madagascariensis. Next base: position 14,796 of record VYZR01055602.1, on the reverse strand, counting down.
AGGAAAAAACAGATGGATATTTTTTAAAGTATTGATGAGTAAGACAGTCTGGGATTTGAGGGGAAATCAGCAGAAAACTTAGTAGATACTGGGCCTTAAAAATAATGTTACTATTTCTTTAGAAGTGTTAAAAATGTATCAGGACCTTTCTACTGTGATAGGAAAGGCAAATACTGATATGCTCTTTTTTTTCTTGTAATTGTGTACAAATAAATATTTCCCTGAAACATAATTGGAAAGCAGAGAAGGAGGCCTAAGAGTCTTGCAAAGCGGATATGAACCTGCACTTTCAGAAGACCTTGCAAGGTGTTTTTTCTGCACAAGAATCACAAAGGGATATGCTCAAAGCAAATATCATGAAAGAGGAACAGAAACTAAAAAGCAAGTGCTTAGAATTTTAAAAGAAAGTTGCAAGTCTAAGTAGTTGTTTGTGTGGATACTTGATGACAAAATATTGGTGTATTTAAACATGATTCTCACGTTTATTGTACTCTTGATATATAGTTTATTTTGGGTTCTTTCCTTGTGGTTATGTGTCTTTTTCTTTTCCCCCAGATTCGTAAGGATGGTCTCAAATCCCTCAATATTGCCTACACTGTGAGCACCCAGAGAAGTACAGTGTTCCCCTTGGACCACCTGGTCCGCATGCTGCTGTTCAGAGACTGCGAGGAGGCAACTGATTTTATAAGTTACTATGGCCTGAGTGTATCAGATGGGTAAGTGTGAGGAAAATGATGCCTAGGGGGGTTAGCCTGATGCCAAACAAAGGGGTAATGTGGGGGAGCTGCTCCTGAAGGTTGGAACTAGAGAAAGAATGGGCCAAGAACAGAGAATAGGTCTCCGTAGGAAATAAGGACACAGTTCTGCTTCATGGGAAACTGGCATTATAGTGATGCCTGTAGAGTGGGATGAAGCTGAACAATGCAAACTAGCTGCTAGAGGATGTTTGAAGACAGCAGTTCAGAGATAAGTGTCTGCCATGAAAATCCATGCATTGTAAGGTATGTTCATCCAAACTTGGAATTTTGAGAGACTGGGAAAGGAAAAAAAAACCCTCAAGGATGCCAGTTAGTCATCTGTTCCTGTCAACATTCTGTTTCAAAACAATAAATTTCAGAATTGATAGCCTGTAGGTTACTGGAGCTTTGAGGACGTTCGCCTGGTTACTTCGGTTTTTCCCCAGGGGTTATGTGGAGCTGAATCGCTCGGCTTTCCTGGAGCCAGATGGATTACCCAAACCACGGAAATCCCTGTTTGTCAGCCAGAAGCTCGCTGTCTCTGTTGGGGAGGTTGTGAACGGAGGCTTCTTGCCCCCAGTGCCTCGCCACATGCCTGTGTCCAGCTTCAACGGGCAGAACAAGTACATTGGTGGAAGCACTTCTGTGGATCAGGCCAGCAGTAGCCAAAAACCCAGTGTGGAAGCAACAGGTGAGAGCAAACCTGCATTTTAGGTACTGCTCAGAACACACTGTTGAGGCAGCTCTGTGAGCAGGTTTATTGTACAAAGCAGAAACTTTATGGCTCAGAGATTGAATCTGATTGAAATTTAGATGTAATGAAAGGATTACAATGCAAATCGTAAGAGAATCACAGAATGGTTTGAGTTGGAAGGGGCCTTGAAGCTCACCAAGTTCTAACACCACTGACATGGCAGAGGCACCTTCCATTAGACCAGGTTGCTGAGGTGTATTTAGGTATCTGCAAAAGCCAAGAACAACCTGATTAATAAAATGTATTTCCCAATTCAGGAAATTCTCTATTGAGCCAAATTTTGCCAACATAAGTGAAATAACCAATGTTTGACTACTTCAGAAAACCAACTTCCCTTTGCAGTTTGCATGTTTTTTATTTGTAGCTGTTTGTTTCCACTGTGTGTATAAACACGTCAGTTTTCATGTTAACTGAATGTGTGCTTTTCTGCCCTTGCTGGAAGTACAGATAGTGTGTGTAGGTGCCAGGTGTGCCTGACTTAAAACAGTTGCTTTATTGGAAATACATGTGCTTGGTAGTGGGGGTAATGTGCAATTAAATGTTTAAATGTTTTGCAGAAAACATTCATAAACATAAATTAGTTTCTATGATATTTTTTTAACTTTAGGGCAACAAGCTGCTGTTATGGATTTATTTTATGACCTGCTGAGTTTTATCAGACAAGCCAGCTTTTTGAAGATAAAATTTGCTTCTGTTTGTGACTGATCTGGTTTCCTTAATTTTTCTCTTTTTCCCTCCCAAGAAGGAAGAGTAGAAAGCAGAGGTGTGGATTTGGAGGCCACAGCAGTGAAGGTCCAGCCCCCACCTCATCTTCTGCCCTCACTGTTGCCTCGTCAGCTGGTGCCAGTCCTGCCCTCTGCACAGCACATCTCCCAGCCTGCTGCACAGCCTGAGCCTCTCCCTTCAAAGCCTCAGCCTGGCTACTCAGACACGGTAGGGAAATCTAAACCCATCAGGAAATATTTGGGAAAGATTTGTGAAATATAAGAAAAGGTAACCAAGTTCTTACAGTATTTCATTTTTCTGGAACATGCATGTAGTTCAAATGAGACATGACAAAGTTTCTTCCTGCGGGTACGTGATCATTAATGCTGGGTCTTGAATGTGCACCCCATCTACCTATGCTGTTTTTCTCCCTCCCACACGAGTTTTTGTGTGCTGATGCTAAATCAGTCTCAGAGTGTGTCATTGCTTTGTACAGTACAGTTGCCATATTCTACCTAGATAATGGCAAATTTCAGTGAAGGCTAGACCTGATAATTTGGAATTAAATCAGCTAGAATGGAAGTCTAAAGTAAGAAAATAGGATTCTCTCCTCAGTTATGGTTTCCTGTATTGATTTGCCCATATTTAGTACAAAAATCTGCTTTTGTTTATGAGCTGTTACTAACCTTCTTAGATAGTCTAAATAGTCTGAAGTTTGCAGGCTGTTGTGTTTAGTTAAATTGGCTCAGTTTGTAAGCAGAAATACAGATGCTGCTGTGAATTACAGTCAGTTAAGCAAGGCTGGAGAGCCTTACTCACAGTTTACTCCTGAGAAGGACTGCACCTTGGTTCAGCTTCTTCCTCTGCTGTGTTGCAGGACATTGCCGAAGTGGTGGAGGGGCTGGTGCATGATGTCCTCAAAGAAGAGTGCAGAGAAGTGGGCAGAGCAGGAGCAGCTTATGTGGCTGCTGCCATCTGGTAAAGAGCATTTCTTGCAGGTTCTCCTGGAGTCTGTCACCACAACTGCCCCTTGCCATAGCAGCACCATGTGTGAAGATGGTAACACTGAGCACTGCCAGGTCTATAACAGAGACTGTGTTACTGATGCAGTGGAAGGGAAAGCAGACCTTTCTTCAGATGTCTGTCACATCCCAGCTCTGGCCTAAGGGAAGGCTGACCCAAACTTCTGGAAGCTTTGCCTGGCAAGAAACCTCTGTCATGGAAGGGAAGGTGCCCAAATGGGGACAAGAGGAGCAAATCCTAATCTGGCTGCTTCTCTGGTTCTGATAAATTTCCTCTCCAGGGCAGTCGGTAGAGTCGTAGATGTGAGATGTGACTCAAACAGTTGTTATTCCACCACTATTTGATAATTAGTGAATGGGGACAGCTGACCCAGACTGACTAAAGTCCATTCCCTGTGATGTCACAGTCAGCAATAAAATTGGGTTAGAGGAAGAAGTTGGAGATTTGTGGCTTTCAGGGTCGACATTGATTGGATACTGATGGTGGAGGCACCTTCCCCTGGGAAGTGATGACTGGCTGCATTTACTTTGCTTGATGGGGGAGCGGGGGTTTGGCCTTTCTATATTACAGTGTATTTATTTCCATCCATGAGTTTTCCTTTTTTTCTTCCTACTTTCTTCCCTGTCCCAATGTGGGGAGGGTATTGAGCCAGTATCAGTGTGGGTGCTTGGCTAATGGCTGGAGTCAGCCCACCATGGAGAACAAGGTGTGGCTGAGAAAAGCATAGACCTGGGGCTTTGAATGAAAATATTCTGGCTTTGAGAAGAGATTTGCTGTTTCTGCACAGTGCCTCAGATGCCACCTTGGAGGAACTCGTGACTGAGGTGATGAGGGAGATCCTCAGAGAAGTGGCTGGAAACATACTTAGTGTGGAAAGGCAGCGTGTCCAGGAGGAACGACGCAGAGTGGAGGAGGAGAGGTGTGAGGCACTGCTTTGGCTGTGGGGCAGGGTGGGCTGGAAACACCCTGGACAATGTAAGGACAGCTGGTGCCAGCCTGAGTCCTTTTGCCTCTGCTCAAACCCCATGTCTTTCTGCCACCGTGGCAGAACAGTCTCGCCTTGAACTCCCCTGGGATTGTGCAGGCAGGGTTCCCCTCTGCATTCTTGTGTGATCTGCTGGTTAGCATTTTGGTAACCACAGAGCCATGGTGAAAATGGTGGGTGGGAATTTTAGGAACTTTTATTTACCCAGAGCTTCCAGAGGGGAACATGCATCTGCTGTATGCAGGAGCTTTTCCTTCTGAGTGAGCTACTTGTTTGTAGCTTATAGGGGTAAGAATAAATAGAATCCTAGAATGGTTTGGTTTTGAAAGGACCATAAAGATCATCTAGTTCCAAGCCCCAGCCATGGGCAGGCATGCCACTCACTAGATCAGGTTGCTTAAAGAACTCCATTGTCATCTGTGTTTTTGAGGGAAACCTGGCTCCATGCAAAGCTGTTTATTTAGAAACCAGATAGTGGGAGCTAATTTTAGTTGAATTAGCTGTTTGACGCTGCATGTAATGCTTGTGTAACTAAGCAGCAGGTTTGCCAATGTAAATTTTTTCACTTGTGTAAATCTTTTCTCTGCCCTTCCAGGCAAAAGCAGGAAAGAGAAGAGTTAATAATGCAGTTGAGCCAGTTGCTTGGTGTGGAATTAATAGAAGAAATAATAAAGGAGGGTGTTACAGAAGCTTCAACCAATGAGTTAAGGTATGTACAACATGCTGCATGCTGTAGTTTGCTTTCCCAAGGGTTTCCTAAATGTCATGGGCTTCCCTGTTTGCATCTCAGCCCATTGAATTGGCATCTGCTGGAGATCTTCACCTCAGCAGTCTTGATTTGTTTTATTTGGAACCAGATGTGCCTTAGAAAGAGACCGGCAAACCCGGATTGCCCGGTGTTCAGAAGAAGTGTGTGGCCACTTCATGGAGCTCTTTCTGGAGGATGAGATTTTCCAGATTGCCAAGGAAACCCTTCAGGAACTCCAGTGTTTCTGCAAATACTTGCAACGGTGAGTTACCACCCTGGGACATGGCTGCTTCTCTTGGGAGCACTGGCATGGAGCAGTTAATAGAGATGGAACTCCTGCTGTCTGGTTGTGTTCTTTTTGAGACAGTGTTTTCTGTCTTAACTCCGTGATAAAGGTAGACGTTACAGTCTTAGTACCAGCCTCTACGTGGGGAGGGGATCACACCTTGTTGTAGTCAGGTAATGAGCTTGGTAGGAGATTGCAGCTTCATTCCATCTAGAAACTTGTAATAGTTCATCCTTGTATTCTTTCTGCTGATCACTGGTTTTCCTGCACATATGCTTAGTGTGTTGTGGTTGTTGTGGTGTTCATTATACAAATATCTGGTGACAGAGGTCTGCAGAAGAGTTCATGAATGTGACCTATTTATCTGTTCTCTTCCAAAGGTGGAGGGAAGCAGTGGCGGCTCGGACAAAGTTGAAACGTCAGATGAGGGCATTTCCAGCTGCTCCCTGTGGCTTGGATTCCAAACATCAACTGAAGGCACTGTCCCCCAGTGCAGAGTGGCCTATAGCCATGGAGAACTTGTGCAAGAGATTTGTAAACCTGGGGAATGGAGGAAAGCTGGGAATCTCTTGCACAAGGTAAGGATACTTCCAGTGGCATCAGTTGGCAATCTGGCTGATTTTTGGAAGATAAGTTACCAAAAATTCTTCCATTGTGAATGTAAGTGGGTTTGTGGAACTGTTTATTCTTAAATAGCTTCTGAAAGACTTTATCCACAAATGCCATGACCAAGACAGAAAATCCAAATAAATTCTTCTCTTAACAGCAACATTCTGAGGCCTCTGTAGTATTTCCCAGGCCGCAGCGCTTTTAGATTTGTTTAAAGTACCTGTTTTATACCAAAAAATACAGCCAACAATATTTCATTTCCAGATTGAACTTGCTGAGAAACAAGACAGTGCATGAAATTAAAGTTCAGCACTTCTACCAGCAGTTGGTAAGGTAGGCTGGGGTTTGGTTCTTGTTTTCTTTAGAAGCAAGCTGCAGCAGACATGCCAGAGATACCAGAAATGGCCAGAAGGTATGGCTAACCATGCCTGAATGTCCACTTGCAGCCTTGCTTTTGGGAGTATTTTGGAATAAGGGGAACAGGAAGGTCATAGGACGGTTTGGGTTGTAAAGGACCTTAAAGATTGTTTTGTCCGTTCCATCCCCCTGCCATGGGTAGGGACACCTTCCACTAAATTAATGAAGGTGTTGGGCCGGATGATCCTCCTGGGTGTAATTTTAAGGATCTGATGGGTATTATGGGGTGTGACTTTGTACCTGGATGAGATGGGGCCTGGGATGGGCTATGGCTGGGAGAGGAGTAAATGAGCTATCAGTGACCTGGCTTGTGGTTGGAAAATATTGATTGAGATGTTTGAAGTGCAGCAGGAGGTCTGGCTTCCCATGGCTCCTCATGCTCTCCAGTGGCCTGGGTGTGTGTTGGATCAGCTTTCACATGTGTGGAAGTGAAGCAGTACACATGTGCTCCTGAAATCCCCAGAGTAAGGGTCATGTGTCAGGTTTAGCAGCTGCAGTTCCTGAAGGAAGAGCAACAGCTCCAAAGAATTAACTGGTTACTTACAGCATTGTAACTTGTTGAGTGCAAGCAGACGTTCCTCAGGTGGGAAAGAGCCCTGGAGTGGATCTTTTCACCAGATTTTTGTCTCTCTTTAAGTGATTTAGCTTGGACTCCCCTGGATCTCGTCTCGTTAATCACAGAACATATTCCAGTTAAACAAGAACAGGTTTTTTGGAAGGCACTCTTGGTTTTGCCCAGTGATGATGAATATTCCAAGGATGATCCCAATAGGTATGTTGAAGAGCTGATTCTGGGTCCCTTTCTCAAACAGGGCAGAGTTCTTTTATTTCGGTAGAAGATAAGTAATACACAGTCCTTGATGTAATTTTGCTTGTACCATGTCAAATTTCCAGTTTGTTTTTTTTCCCTCCAGAGCACTCTAAACAATATAGCTGTAATTTATTACAGTGATCTGTATTTTTTAACATTGTTTAATTCCTTTTGCTCGTACTGAAAACAAAACCTTGATAGATGATAATTTAATTAGAATTTATAGCTATTTATTGGGCTGTTTATCATAACCTAAATATATGAGATTATGATAGATTGTGGTATCTTAGAGGTGCTGATACTAAAACCCTAAAATAATTGACAACAAAACCCACCAAAGCTTTCTTTTTTGTTTGCTAGGATACTGATGGATTGGTTGAAAGCCAAGTTTATGGGACACACAGCCTGTGAGAAAAATGTTTCACATACAGAAGGCAAAATTCAAACGCTGACATTATTTAGTTCTCCTGGCTTGCAGGGGAGCAGAAGCATTAAAGTCAGTGTATGTGTAAAGGTAGGTGAGAACAATTTCATGATCTCTAAGAGGCCATAAAAGCAGGGTGCTCTCTTTTCCAATGGATATTGTGTCCTGTCAGATGGAGGAAGATGATACTGGGAGGAATAGGGTTGTTGAAAAGGTCTGAAAAAAGATGGATTTTTTTCTTTGTTTTCAATCAGCTGAGAAATACCTGCAGTAGTAGAACCTAAATCATCAATTCCCGGTCCCAAAGCCGATGCTGAAGGGGCCTTCTGTGCTCAGCTCATCTATCAGACACATCCATGTTGGCCTGACAACAGCTTGTTGTCTTGGGTTGTGTAGAGCTCCTGGAAAAGGATATCAAAGCTGAATGGCAGTGCCAATAAACTGCAGATTTTGGTGTGGAAACAGCTTTGTTTAGCTGCATTACTGTTGTCATCTTTGTTGCCTGTGTAGGTGGCACATGGTGCACTCTCTGACTCAGAGCTTGATATGGCTGAGACACAAAAGGACTTGCTTGGGACCAGTGGCCTCGTTCTTCTCCTGCCCCTCCGAGTTAGGAGTGAAGATGTTGCAGAAGATGATGTTTACTGGCTTTCAGCTTTGCTGCAGCTGAAACAGCTGCTTCAGGCCAAACCTTTCCACCCCAGAGTTCCCTTGGTGGTTCTAGTCCCCAGTCAGGAAGAGGAGGCTGTCGAGAAAGAAGTAGAAGATGGTATGTAATTGTTTTTATGTTTTGAAACGATGAATATTTAGGGCTGCTCCAAGTAGAACTGTTGTGGCTAGTGCAGCCTCTCAGTTACAGCATCCACTAAAGGGAGAGGCTCTAGAGCATGTGAAGTACAGCACATCCCAGAGCTTTCCTAAAAATCCTTTCCTTAAGAGCTCACCAATTTTGGCTTCCAATTTTCTTTCACATACAGTATTTGATCCTGAGAGTCTGTGGGCAGAGAGGAAGGGGAGCAGCAATGCAGTGAATGTAATGCAGATTATGTGGTCCAAGGATGTGTTTTCTTTCTCTGTGTACATGATGAGTTTTCTTATTTTTTAAGGTTTGATGCTCCAGGACTTGATTTCAGCCCATCTTATTTCAGACTACACCATTGTAGAGGTCCCAGGCTCTGTCAATGACTTAGAAGGCACCAGAAGGGTAAGAACAGCAAGATACAGGAATTATTTTCCATTTTTTGTGACTGTTCTATTTTCACTGACCAGAGATCAGTGGCATTTGCTACAAAAAAAGAAAAAAAAAAAAAAGGAAAACTGAAAACTGCAGTGAGACCAAAATTCATGGATTACCTAAACCCACTCTTGTCTGCCCTGCCTGTGTTGCTGCCCAACAGAGGAGGTGGTGGGTAAACCTTTTTATCCTTAAGCTCTTAGTCCTAAAATGCTGAAGACCCTTTGTAGCTGTTCTGGCTGCTGTGAGATCATCCAGAGTTACCCCATCTTGGTGAATGGGACTGAGATGCCTCTCATGTTCTGTACACTAATACGATCATACAGATCTCTCCCTGACAAGCCCAGAGTGATGCTTCCCCACAAACCTTCACTGCTTAGGTCTGCACTTCAAGGACTGCCATGATTAGACATGATGTAGCCACCCTGGACTAGTTTCTGCAAATCTGTTCAATTTTTCCTGGATGCGTTTTCAACAACCTCAGCATCCTGCAGCAGGGCGTTCCACTGCATACCTGTACCTCATGTGAACAGCCTCTTCTTTGTCTGTTCCTGAGTCTGCTGTATGGAAATTCCGTTTGTGGCCACTTAGCTGGAGAATTATTGTTGCAAATATTAGTATGATGATACCTGATTTATTTGGCTTTTGGTGCATATTCTCTTGGATAGTGTTGTTCAAACTTAGGGTTGAATCCTTTGTGTCCTGATCACTGCAGAGCAGTTTCCAACCCTCCCTCCTTCCTGTGTTGTAGGTCTCTGCAGCTGTGGGCTGGCTGGTGTCCCAGTGTCCTGCTTCCCTTGAGCTCTGCAGCCAGACCCTTCAGGAGTACATTGAGGGTGGGATTGATGGAGAATTTGGCAAGCGTTTCTACCATGACTGGAAGGAGAGGCGTTTAGCTGGGCTGCCATCCCAGGAGCCTGGAGTCATCATAGAGCTCTACAACAGCGTGCTGCAGTTCCTGTCAGATGTGGCATCCTCAGAGCACCTTTGTGACTTGTCTTGGCCTGTCACAGAGTTTTCAGAAGCAGGGGGTAACAAGGTGTTGCCTCACCTGCAGTGGAACATGCCAGATCACCTGGCCTGGTTGAAGAAAGCTGTGCTGTCCTTCCAGATCCCATACCTAGATCTGCCTCCTTTGGGTGGTAGGTACTTCACACTCTAGTATCTTCTTGGCAGCACGTTGTTCTCCAAGATGTGCCTGTGCAGTGTTGGTTCTGTCACAGATTCTTGCAATTTACTTCGGGTTGTTTTGTTCCACAGCTCCTTGGCATCCTGTTTGCCACATGATTTTTCAGTATGTCTCTCAGATTGCAAGTTCTTCCCACACTCAACCACTGATCCAGTCTCAGGTGGAGAATCTGCTGAGCAAAACTTACCAAAACTGGAAAACCAGAACAACGGGGAACTTTGATGAAGATGGACCTTCTTCTGTTGATGAGATCCCTTGGGACTGTATCTTGGCAGTCTGTATCGATCATAAACTGAGAGACTGGAAACCACCCAAACTGCCTGTTGCTCCAGGTATTGTGTCCTCCTGCAGCATGGATGATGCTTCTTTTGTGATGGTATTTAATACATTGCCAGTGGTCCCTTTCCATATGGTAGCAAGTAATGTGTAGCAGGGAGGCAGCTGTGTTCTGCAAGTGCCTTCCCTTTGGAGCATGTATTTAGTATTGGTTATGGCTTGACTTGATCCTGTGACTACAGATGTGGCTCCGACCAGAGTCTTTCAGCCCTGCCCTCCCAGTGGGAGAGGGTTTGCATCAAGCAAAGGCCTAGAGTTACCTCTCAGAAGCCGTGTCAGCAGGGAGGGCAGGCTGCCACAGGTAATTATCACTTCTGTTGATTAATGAAGCTTGTCCCAGACTCTGTTTGAAACCTATTTGAAAGTGAACACTCGCTCTTGTCCCAAATTGCCTTTTTTAATACTGAGCTTTTCTTCTGAAGGAGAGAACCTGTGCAAATGATAAACGTTGGGCTTGGGTTTATTCACAGAAGCTGTAAATAAAGATGGTCAGATTCGCGTGTACTTCTTCAAGGAGCATTTAAAGAACTACACTGTGCCTTTCTCGTGGGATCAAGCCAGGCTGCGGACACAGGAGGAGATCCGGCAAGGCCACGAGAGGTGAGGTGGCCTCCAGGATGCTGAAAACCACCATCTGGCATCCTCCCAGAAACTGCTTGTGTACATCTCCCTAAAATGATGTACAATGCTGTGCTGAAACAGAGTAGGGAGTAGTTTTTATTTGTACAGGGTTACTCAGCTCTCAGAGAAATGGATTGCTTGGGAAATGCTGAAAGTGTAGGAATTCACTTCTGCAAAAAAAACCCTGATGCTGAGGCTTTGGAATTGTGCAAAACATGGAGGGAAAAGAATGTGAGTCTGAGAAAAATTCTGGATAGGTTGAGGGGGAAGGATGCCTTAGAGCTGTGTGGCATTAAAGTACTTGAGAAGTCAAGTCTAGCTCACTTCCCTAGCCATGTTCAGAGGGAAGCCACTCTCTTCCCTCTTGGAAGCTTAGCTGCAGCTCTGCTATGTAGTGGGTGATGATTGGGGTGAATCCTATGCTCCTGTCAGATTAGTTCCTCTCTAATCCCATGCACAGCTGGTGCTGTGTTGGACACTGGCACAAGGGCATTATTTCTCCAAATGATCACTTCTCAGTCCCTGCTATTTCCTAGCTTCAAGCTAATAGGCAAAAATCAACACACTCATACCAATTCATGTGTTTTCGTTTGTTGTTTTTTTTCCTCCCCCCTTCAGATTAAAGATAAAATCTCCCAAGTCTTTTAAGAAACCCTACAGCATCTCCATGGTGCCAGGTCAATGTGGCTCTGGCATGAGCATGCTGCCAGGTCAGGAATTGAGCATTCCCAGCACAGATGAATTCAGAGACACGTCCTTGGCCCAGGAGCGTCTGTTGGCACAGTTGCAACTGGAAAAAATAGAAAACAAGAGGTAAGTTCCCAGAGCAGCATCTTTTACTTGCAGCTTCAGCCCAGGGTTGTAAACAGTTCGTAACTCGTATGGAATACGAAGTTAAACTGTGCTAGAAAAAGGCCCAGACTGTCTCGAGTTCCATCTGATTTCATCAAGCACATCAGGGCAGTTCCCTAATATTTCCTTCTTGCATCATGGGAACAGTCCAGGATGGTAGAAATTCTTGGAGTTCTTGGGAATGGTTGGAAACCCTGTGGTCAGTCATGCCACCAGAACTGAAGCAGTACAGTGTGTACAGGGGTCTGTGTGCCCCCCAGTGTCACAGACATCTATAAAGTCCTATCTGGGATGTCACTTTGTAGCAGTGCAGATCACAAAGGTGAACTAAAGCTTTTGAGGTTGGTCAAAAGGTTTTTGTCTCTTCTGCCTTCCCATAAGTTGAGTCTCTTCAGTCTGTGTGGCTCCTTTCTGTACCACAGTCCTCTGTGATGGATTTTGGCAGCTGCAGTGGGGCACATCAGACTGTTTTGAATATGGCTGTGGAGATCAGATGCTTCTGAACCCAAAAAAACCACTTAGTGAAAAGCACTGGTTACAGGGACAGAGCCAAGCTGCCATCTGACTAGTGCTTTTGCCCTTCCAATCCAGGTTTGAAGAGCAGCTGCACCGATATCTAGCTGAGGACATGGAGCCCCCTGGGGATCTCCTGGGTCTTCCTCTCTACCTCCCTCAGTCTCTGCTCTCCACCCCAGCTGCTACCTGTCCCTTGGTGAAGAGTGCCATGTCAGGTGCTCAAGAGGTAAGAGAAGGTAGTTCAGAGCTAAACAAAAGCTCTGAGGAGTGCAGTAGCTGTAAAACCTGTAGTGGAAATCACTTTGGGAGAAAGTCTGTCTCATCTCTTTTCCTTCTGCCCAGGCTGGGAGTCAGGAAGGACACAAGGTTCCGGAGGTGGAGCAAAGCCCTGTGCTGTCGGACAGACTCAAACATCTGCAGCAGCTCCTCAGAGCCACCAAGGAGGCCGAGGCTGCCTCCGAGCTCCACCTCTCTGCTCTGGTGGACATGGTGGACATTTGAGCCAAGCTGAGACTCGGAAACTCAGGAAAGAAATCCAGGTCCAGGTGATTGAACAGATACACTCCTGGGGCACGTTCCAGAATAAGCAGGTGTTCTCCTGGGATGAGAACACGGAGCAGCCATGGGGCCTGGGCCCTTCTCACATGGCTGCATTGCACAGGGCCAGCGTGTCATGGATGGTTCTGGGACTCCTTTTCTGCACCACAGGCACGGAGACGAGTCAAATGCTTTTTCTTGGAAAGCCTTAAATGACAGTGGTGCTTTTTCTTTCTCTCAGCTCTCATTGTGGGTAAACAGGTTCATCAGGTTCAGCTGTAGGGTAGCCCAGGCCCCTGGGAGCATTGGAGCAATTGCTCTCCACGGACACAGTCCCTGAAATCTCAGTCTGTGCTTCCTTCAGGCAGGAACTGCCTTGCAGCAGCACTGTGGTTTGAAGTTCTTATTCTGTTTTCAGGAATGTCTAAACTGTCATTCTCAAGCTGGAGCAGCACCTGGCCATGACTTTTGTACTTCTTTTTTCTCAGTGCAAATCCAGAAGAATTTTTGTTGTTCTGGGCCCAAGTTCTATTTCATTCCATGTTTTCAGCATTAAAAATGGGTGAGGTGCTTATTCCACAGATTCCATGTCATGCTGGAAAACAGGATGCTTCCCTCAGTCTTCAGTAAACAGCTGTGGAGAAACAATTTTCCTTTTTTTTTTTTTTTTTTTTTTTGGAAGATCAGANTTTTTTTTTTTTTTTTTTTTTTGGAAGATCAGATAGCTTGCATTTTCCAGCATTTAAAAACCTTTGGTAGTTGAAGGCCCTTGGTTTTAAATAATTTGAAGATGTACTTCATATCTGCAGTACTTCTATACAGTTCATCTTTTTCTTACAAAATCAGCATTTTTTTCTCAATCAGAGCCTTCTGCCTGGTGGAATATAAATTACTGCACTAAACAGATAATCTTGCCTGCCCAACCCAAGTTGAAATCCTTAGTAGTCTGAAACTGTCAACTGCCTTCCAAAAAAGTAATTTTACAGTTTTTTAAAATAGCATTTAATTTGTATTCTTTCTCTTAAACCCAAAATAGCAAGAGTAGCTTAATGCTAAGTTAAAATAAATTTAAATTGGAAAGGGTGTGCTTTGAGGCTGTTCCTGCTCCATGTGCTTTTGTTGGGCTGAGCTTTGTTGAGTTTAACTGGGTTCCATGTGAAGGGAAGCCTGTGCCCTGCTTTTGATGTTCTCAGTTTACCTGGAATTCAGCTGTCAAAACCCAACTGAGCTTTGGGAGTGTGTCTCATACTATTTGCTGTAAGTTGTGCTTTGTACCTAATAAAATTTTTAGTGGCTTGAAAGGTGTCTAATTCCTCTGTAAAAGCTCATGGTATGGGATGCTCTCCAGCAGAAGGGGTGGGGGTGGCTGCTGTGTGTTACCCGGGGGGTTTCTGGGGTACCACTGCGGGGGGCTGGTCTCGCTCCCGGCCTCCCCCATATCGTTCACCTGTGGATGGAGGACCCAGGGCAGCAGCAAAATTTCGACGAGGGTGGGATTCGAACCCACGGGTGCAGAGCACAATGGATTAGCAGTCCATCGCCTTAACCACTCGGCCACCTCGTCCCGCCGCGCGCCGCCCAGGACCTCCGCCCGCCGGCTCCGCGCCGGTGGGATCCGCCCGCCCCGCGCCTCCCCCCTCCCCGCGCCCGTGAGGGCCTGGCCCCGTGGGAAGCGCCCGCCGCGGGGGCCGGACTAAGGGATCGTTAGTGTCCGGGCCGGGCGCACTGCGGAGCCACCTCGCGGGGCCGCAGAGAGGCAAAAAAAACACCTCCAAAAACCCCAAAACGTTGCCCTCTCTGAGGCTCGAACTCAGGACCTTCAGATTATGAGACTGACGCGCTGCCCGCTGCGCTAAGAGGGCGTCGAAACACCCACTTCACCTCGGGTCTCCACCGGAAGAGCCGGCGACGGGACCGGGACGGGTCCCGGGGCAGGGAAGAGGGCTGCGGCGGCCGCCTCAGGCCGGCAGGGGGCGACAAGTGCTCGCAGCGGGACGAGGTGGCCGAGTGGT
>VYZR01055522.1:0-11074 GCA_013400675.1 Oxylabes madagascariensis | reverse complement strand
ATAACCGGGATAACCGGGATAACCGCCCCGCCGGAGCGCTGCGGGAGCTCCCGATGGCCGCGATTCCCTCACAGGACGGGGGCGTGAGGCGGCCCCGCGCGCCTGTCACGGGCCCCTCCGTGGGTCCGTCAGAGGTGCCCGTGGCGCCCTCACACCTCCCGGGTGTGCCCGGCGCATCCCGGGAGCGGGCGCACTTAAACTGAGCCCTGCATCCAAACTCCGGGAAAGTTGGAAGTCCCAGGGGTCCGGCGGGAGCTCCGCTGAGAGCCGCCGGGGAGGAGAGGCAAAAGGCAGAGCGGGTTTGAGCGCCCATCATTCCCACCCCGAGATGGGCACTGGAAAGGCCACGGACACCCGCTGTGTGGTGGCTGCCCCTGAGCAGCGCTGTGAGTCAGCACCAAGGAAATATCCCGTTGTCTTTTAGGGGGAAAAAGGCCAACCGGGAGTTCTCAGGTGCCCCAGAGCTTCCCCACAGACCCTGTCCTCTCTGGGACACTCGTGTGTCCATGGCTTCTATGGTCTTACCAACAGGTGAGACATGGCAACAATGCGAACATCTGGAAAGCTCCATATTTTCCTGGAAAAAAGAGTTTAAAGCCCTAAAGCAGACCCAACAAGCCGCGGAAGTTATTTGATCAGTATCTTTAGCAGTACCACAGTCCCCATCACTGAAGCCTCTCCATCAGTTGCAGAATGGGATTTTTCCATANGTTTACAAGTTGGACTTGGATGATCCTTGTGCATCATTTCCACTTCAGGATATTCTGTGATTACCCTATTTCACTGCTGCCCTTTGGAAACGCAACCCTTGGATGAGACTTTCCCAGGCTCTATTTAATGCAGCTGGACATCACTGAGAGTCACTCCACAAGCACAAAGGTTCTGTCTCCTCAGACCAGAGCTGCTCCCCACCTGAAAAGTGAAGGCAGCTCATAGTGCTGCCAAATTGTTCCCTAAAAATGATATTTTGTTGGAGTTCTTCCCTCTGCTGTGAGCCACAGGAACAGGAGGGAAATCACAGCAGTCTGAGATCAAGAGTTCAATTTTGGTGTTACATAGAGCACGCTTACACCACTTGTTAGATGCATTCAAGTGACTCCCAAAATCTACCACCTCAGACTCCCATAGCTAAACAGAATGATATTTGAGCAGAAAAATGAAGAATCTGGGAATTCCAAAGTTTTGAACCGCCCCCCTGCAACTCAAGCAGTAAACCCACAGTATCACAGTGTTCCAGAGGGAAACACTTGGGCAAAATTCATGCTGAAGTTTGATGACAAATATCATTTAACAGCTGCTTTTTGGGGAAAGTGGAGGTGAGGCCACCTTTCCTCTTCCAGGTGTTTGGAATAGAACATCTGGACAACGGACAGGTTGAGGATGGGGAACTGTGTGCTCCAGAGCTGCACGAGAGTGTGAAGCACAACGGAGCCATCTGCAGAGCTCCCTCTCTTTTGAGATACTAATTTATTCTGAAGTGGGGCCTTTCCTTGTCCCTTTCTTAGAAGGATGAGGGGGAAAAATGGGAAGCTAATTGCTGATTCCAGAACAATATGTCTGTGTGTCTGCCAGGCTCCAGCCTCTGTCAGGTGGCAACACAACTGAGACACAGCATTTGGGCTTTTCCTCCCCTTGTTACCTGGGAAGAACAAACCACCAAAGCCCCGACATGAGATCTTCCTACCCCAAATTCTGGCCTGTTTTTTGGGAAAGGGATAACATCCAGGGCTATAGACTGCCTGAACAGCAGCACAACAAGGATCTTTGTCCCCAAGTCACAATTTGGGCTGTGGCAGCACCTTGCTGAGGTTGTACCCATTGGTAAAAGGGGTTGTAAAGCCCCATGGCTGTGGGAGAGGTGGGCCAAGAACCAGCAGGGATTAAGAGATTGTCCCTCATTGCACCCCTCACCTCCAGGTACTGCAGTGGGACAGGCACACACAGCTGAGCCTGCACTAAAGGCAAAGAAGGAAAAAGAGGATTTCACCATTAACACAGGGAAAACAGGGAAAAGGATCTTTGCATTTTCTGACTCTGAGTTTCAGAAGTAAAAACTTTAGTTGTCCCACAGGAGAATGGGGAAAAGGCCCAGCATTTCACTGCAGGTCAGGCTGGGTGTTTGCACTGCACTCTCAGAGCTCTCTGACTTTCAGGAACAACTGTGGTGAGTTTTAAAAAGTCACCACAAAAGTTTTAAAGGAAATCCGAGAGGAAAAATCCCCCAGCAGTGCTGCAAGGACAGAGAAAGGGAACCTGGAGCTCTGGTGTCCGTGATGGCAAGAGGCTGGCAGCACCTCTTTTTAATCCAAGTGGGAAGGCAGTGCATCCCTGGGAACACCAGAGCTTCCACAGCCATAAACCGACGGAGAGCTTCCATTCCACCGGCAGCTTGCAAATAGGCATGGAAGCTTAAGCAACAGCCTTAATCCGAGTAAGCTCACACACTAAGAGCAGCAGTGTGGAGGATCCTGCACCGACTGGTTCCTCGGCTGGGCCTCAGGGAAGGACTTGGCTGCAGGGAAGAGCTCGGCACATCTGCGAGGGGGAGGATGGCCAGCCCCACCTCCCCAAACAGCCTCGTGGCTGCAGATGGGGACAAACCCATCCTTGGGTCTTTATGTGGCCCCTGTCTGACTGCAGTGACAGGGCTAGGTTAAAAAGTCTTTAATTCAGCATGTCTCAGCTGCATCCCAAGAGGATCCTGCCTTTTCCAGGCATATCCCCACCAAGAAACATCCCCAAATTCAGCTGTGTGATCCCAGCCTTCCTGATGTCTCTGCAGAAAAGGTGCTAGTGCTGCACTGGCTTGCTGGTAAAGAGATGGGTTTTGGTGGTCCCCTCCTTTCCTTCCCCCTTCCAGGGTTAACCTAGTAACTGCAAAAGGCCAAATGAATCCCTGGTGGAGCTTCATGGACTGGCTTGGAATTCTATTACACCAAAAAAGCAAATAGGCTGTGAGTGTTCAGGTCTGCAGCAAACCAGCTGTGGTTACAGAGGCAGCTTCCTCTGAGATTTCTGTTTAAACATCAGCATTTGCTCATTTTTAGCTGGGTGAAATATTCCCTTTTTTCCATCGGAAGAAGCCAGAAGGGACTCAGGCTGGAGGAGATGGTTCTGCCAGGACAGAGCTGTCACACAGGATCTCCTTACCTACCTGGAAGAATCCAAATTACTGTATTGGTGTCTCAGGGAATCATCTGCAGCTTTTTGGTGCCGTTGGTGCTACAGAGGTTTAATTTATCATTTGTCTTAATTTATTTTAGTTTTAGAAAACTTCATGCTGTTTATATCTAATATTGTCTAGGAAGCAGCAGTGCCAAGGAAGTTCAGCAATGAAAGGGGATCTATTTCTTATTTTACCTCTCATCTTAACACTTTAAAGTCCTTTAGTAAGGAATATATAATAGATAAAATTTATTGATGGAGGGAAAAAACAGAGGGACAATGAGAATAGCTCAGTGGGGACCAGCACAGTCAGGAAATGAGGCTAGATTAAATTAAAGCAGAAAATCACAGGACTAAGAGTTAAGAACATCCCTGAGTGTTATGGTGGATGGAGGTGAATGTGTGTACTTCAGTACATTGCAAAATCAGGATTAAAAGCAAAGACTCTGCTTTATGAGCTGGGCCGTGGCAGGGAGTGACAAACTCGCATGCACAGGAAGGATAAATGTCCTGCCTTGCGTTCCCAAGGTAGCCATTCTTTTATGAAGTGTGATTCACAAACCAGGGAGGCTGAGGGGATCGCAATGCAAAACACATGTCCCAGAAAGTCAGGATGGGAAAGCAAGTAGCAATTATGAGACCATCTGTGCTGTGGGATGGGCTGTGGCAGAACCAGCACCAGTCCTTCACCACTCTGCGGGTGGTTGGGCTGGGGCAAACGGATCGCTGTGGTCTGCTTGGAAAAATCAGTGGTAACAAACCCATAGCTGCTTGTACAATTCCTTGCACAGAATTAATACAGGAAAAATCTAATAGGAAATCCCAAAGGTGCCAATCTGCATTTTCAGAGAAACAGCTGCATCAACAGGAAATCTTCATCTCTCTTTTGTGTCCCTCAGGTGAGTGGGAGCTCGTGCCAGCACACGGACACAGGGACAGGGACACTCCTCAGAGGGGGAAATGTGTCTGCTCTTTCACACTCCTCCCAGCACAGGGACACAGGGACATTCCTAATTTCCTGTGTGAAAAGGAAACATCACTCCTGGATGCTTTACACTTTCCTTATCCCCAAGCTCCCAAAGATGTCCAGTACCCTGAGGCCCACGCAGAGTCCCATTCAGAGATGTTTTCAACTCTGAGAGTTGTTTTTTATTCCTTACTTTCAGCAGCTGGAGGTAAGATCAGCACAAGGAGGAACTGATATCTCCGTGGGCTTTTTGTAAGACATCAGGAAAAGCTCCAAAATCTTTATTAAGACAATAACAACATCTCAGTATTGGGGGAAAATACACACACATACACACACACACACACATATCTGTTAATCCTCTGCCTCATCCCAGGGGTCGGGGGGTGAATTTGGGCTCAACACTTACCATTTGAAGCTGCTGCATCTCCATTCCTTGTTGGCGATACATCAGGCAACCGGTGGGAAGGTTTGGAGTTCTCCTGTGCAAATCTCCCTCTTAGGGACATGGTTTAGTGGTGGCCTTGCAAGTGCTGGGGGAATGGTTGGACTCGATGGTCTTAAAGGTCTTTTCCAACCTAAACGATTCCATGATTCTGTGATAATCCTATTAGCATTGACATGGGCTGTGTAGCTAAATCCTCACGTTCTGCACAGAAATTGAATCCCTGAGGGGTTGGCTTAAAATAATGAAATACCCAGAAAGGGAGAGATGGGAGCAAAGGAGGGTTTGTCCGGTGATGGTGTCTCCTATGGGAAGTAAATCAGGCAGCACTCAGGGATTTGGAGCTGCTGGGAGAGTCATCTGGATTTGGGATGGATCTGGAGGATGTGCAATTGGCTGGGGAAAACTCTGTGCCCTGGGTGAGCAGCACCTCCTTAATTTCCTTTCCTATATCGTTCCTCACTCTTGTTTGATAGCAGTGAGAGAGAAGAAGGAAAGGGAAAAGGAAGGGTCAGCGCACCATTTCCTCCAGACTTTGAATCACAAATGGGGTTTGAGGGACGGGGCTGCACAGGGCTGTCAGCGGACAGATCGTCGAGCAAGTGCTGGCGTTGTGGGGATAGTGCAGAAAAACCCTGGAGCAGAGACACCACAGCGGGGGAGGAACAGCCATGCTCAAAAAGCTGGAAAACAGGCAGAACTATCACAGCCATCAATGCTGAGGTCCTGTCCACACGTCCAGTGGCAGGATCTTCCCATGGGATGGAGTGAGGGATGACAAGGGTGCCAGACAATGGGGGAGCTGCTGCAGAGGAGGTTGTGAGCCCCATGGCAGCGGGTGGTTGCAGCTCTGGGTTCAGCCACAGGCCTATCCCAATATCCTGGCTGCTGCAGCCCTTGCAAAAATAGCCATTAACCCAAATATCCTCATCAGATGCTCACATGAGGACTTGTAGTCCACCAAAGTATTCCTGCAGTGTGAAGATTTCTGCTCTTTTGAGTTACAAAGGTGCCTGGAGTAAAGGGAACTTTAATTCAGGAGACCCTGGCTGATAGCGATCACTCTTGGCCTCACATTTAATGACGAGTTTATTCCTCAGAAGTGTCTATGAAGTGAATGGTGGCACAGCCTTGCTCGTGTCACAGCTCAGAAACCCCCAGCGGGTTCATGCTCAGCCTGGAAACCCACCAAACTTAAACAAAGTGGGTTGTTCATACTGTTTGGACAGAGCCTTGGATCAAAACCCATTTATTCTGCTATTACTATTCATTATTCCCTCCAGTGGTACCCTGGATGTTTGAGCTGGGATCTGCTTAATCCCGTAAAGCCCAGCTTCTCCTCGTGCCAGAACGGGGAACAAAGTCATAATTCTCCATTCACAGCCTCCCAGGCTGTTGCCATGGGAATGATGCAATGTTCCCAATTCCTGGGGCTGCTCTCCTGCCAGTTCAGGTAGGAGAAGCCACTTTCCCGAGGGAAGAGTGCCCTGCATTGAGTGCTGTTCTTTGACAATTAGCCAGGGAAATTACGGATTGCTCCATCAAAGTGACAGCTCCTCACTCACAGGGACCTGGTTTCTGAATTGGAAATGAAGCCCTGGGTAAGCCTGGCTCACTGGGGGTACATGGAAGTGCTGGATCTCTACCTTGGGGTCCTCAGGTCCTGACAGTCCCTCTGTGTTTGTCCTATTTACAGCCTTCCCCAGTATTGCCCATCCACATCCAGGTCCCATCCTGCTGTCCCCAGCTCCTTACCCACAGTGACACCCCAAAACAGGCTTCCTGCCCAGGAACCCATGGCCAGGGCTGCTTGCAGCCTTGAGTCTGTGACTGGGCTTAGGCAGGATCTAGTGGAGGCTTTTGAAGTACAAAGATCCACAGGGGGTGCTGAGGATGCATCTGGGTGTGAGGGGCTGGTGTGGTGAGAACCTCCCAAACTTCACTTGAGAGCAGCCTGATAAATCCTCCTTATTCCGTCACTGTGGTCAGAGATTGCCCCAACCCTGCCTTATCCCCAGAACCAGGGGGAATTGGGGCGCTGGTCTGCTCAGAACGCTGGTATAGGTTCTAGCCAGGCCCTTCTCCACAAAAGCACCTTTCCGAGTTTATGGGAGGAAAAGTTGCTAAAAAGTGTCACTTAGTGTGAAGTTCAGTTTGCCCTGTGAGAATCCAGAGCGGTACAAAGTTTCAAAGCTAAAATGGGGAACAGTGCAGGTCCTGATGGGAGCCTTGTCCAAATCTGTGGAGATAAACTTGGTTAAAAGTCACCCTCTTTCCCCCTCACTTGTTTTCCTTCCATAAACCCAGTAAAACGGAAGCCCCAAACCCTTGGAGATGGCTCCTCGCCTCCTCCTATCCTTGAGACTTCAAAGCACAACCTGAAAATTCCATCAGTGCATGTTTACTCCTGTGCCTTGGCCCAAATTTGGGTCTGAGGGGCTCATCTCTGTACCAAACGTCCTTGTGCTGTTCTCTGTCACATTAGAACCTGTGCAGCCCTGGGCTGCCCACATTGGTGCCTCCTCACCCAGCACTGAGGGTTGGTGGTGGCCAGGCAAGTCCTTCCTGCTACACAGGGACTGGATTTGGAGAGCTGACTGGTTCCTCTCTTTAAAACAACACCCTTGATCCAGGGAGATTGAACACAGGGGACCAAACAGGAGGTTGGTGCAGAGGGAAGCCCCTCAGAGCACTGCCAAGGCTGGAGCTTGGCCATGCCTTTGGGAGAGAATTTTCTGGCAAGCCAAGCAGCACAGTGGATCTGTGGCCAGTCCAAACAGCCTTGTTTCCTTCCCAAAATGTCACACGAGGGCTAAAGCCTTCCTAAAGTCACGATATGTCTCATTTCAGCTTCTTCATCCACACATCCAGTTTCCTCAGCGAAGAGGGGAATTCAAGGGTTTGATGTGATCTCTGTGTGACAAACCCATGCTGGCTCTTATCACCTGGTTATCTGCCAGGTGCTTCAATAGATCTAAAACCTCCCATACTCCAGAAGCTTCCCAGGCATCAAAGCACAGCTGAGCACTAAATAATTGCCTTGGTCTTCCTCTTAACACTTGGGAAGAGGAGTAGGAATTGATCTCCTCTGTGGGACAGGATGTCTGATGGCTCAGAAATTGCTGGATCCCGAAGCTCCTCAGCATCGTCAGCGCCAGATCCAGGGGCACAGAGGTCTCTCAATTCCCTCTAACCTCCCCAGCCAGCCCCTTGCCCTCCCTCCTGCTCCTCTATCCCTCCAACCCAGCTCTGTGCGACGATGGAAACTGGGTTAATAGATGAAAGAGGAGTTGCTAAAGCAAATATTTTCTTTTCAAAGCTCTCTTCATTAGCTATAAACACAGGGAACTGCTGCGGATAACCAATGTGGAGGGTTGTGGCTCTGTGGTGAAAACAGGACACATGGATTTCTGATTTTTTCTTGAAACCAGCATCGCTCCAGCACCTCATCCCTACTTTGTGGCCTGTCCCTAGGGCTGGAGTGGGAACTGTGGCACAGCTCCAGCATGGTTCCTTCTTCACACAAGCATAGCCAGGGTGGAAGACATCATTAAATCCTGATAATGTCAATTTGGTGGGCAAAGATGTCTTCGGGCACCTTTCAGGGGACACATCACCCTTCAAACACAACCCCCTGGCCAGAAAATTTTGTGGCAGCAGCAGTGGGGCAACAAAACCCAAGGAGCAAAGAGCACAAGATGCTCCCCTCACTTTAACATCCACCTCAGAGCAGTGGTGATGTAAAAATCCCCCCAACCTTTGGGAGGAAATAAAAATGTGATTTGAACACCTTAGGGGCATTAAATCCCCAGGAGTTCTCCTGGCGTCTCTTGTCCTGAGCTAGAGCAGTCTCACCAACCTGGCTTGCCGTGATTATAATCCCTAATTTCTGATTTTGCCACCTGCACTATGTTTCATGAAATTTTAAAGCTAATGCTCTGCCAAACTCAAATGGCAATGGAGCAGATGTTTAAGTGCAGCCAAGGATGAATAAATTATGGGGCTCGTGGCTGTATGGTGAAGGAGGGAGAGGGTGGATGGCTCCAAATGGGGAGATAATTGATTTAAATGACATTGTCCGTCGGAGTCACCTGGGATCAGCTCCTTGGGTACAGGCAGAAGAGATGCAGCAATTAAAGACACTGGTCTGAGCAGCAGTGACTTGCCTCTGTGCAGACTGTACTCAGCCTTTGCTTTTTGGCTGTTCTGTGGCTTTTCTACCTCTTTATTCCACCTCAATATCAAGCAGGGAGAGGAAAATGAAGCTGATTTTGGTCTTGGTCCACCTGTAGTTGAAATGAGTCTGTTTGGGTTATCCTGGGGCTCTAGGAGGGAAGGGAATATGTTGAGCTTTTAAAACACGTTTTAATTCCAGAGAAAGATGTAATAATCATTGATGGTTGGACACCAAATCCAGACCCAGAAACACCAAACTGCATTTTTTAATCACGAGAGGGGTCAAAAATGATGGTGACTCAGGAGCCCACAGGGTTTTTGCTCTTCTCTGCTACAGACAACCCTGGCGACCTTGGGCAAGTTACTTAATCCCTTAGCATGGCCCAGTCCTTCCAGTGGGGAAGGTTCTTGCCTGGCAGGGGCAAATAAATTCCCCTGGCAAACCCGTAGCTGCCATGGAGGTAAGGATTCCCTGGAATCCCAAGATTTTGCTAATCCAAGGGATGCTGTGGCTCCTTCTGCTCTGTGCCCTTCCAAGGACCTGAGTTTTGGGGGCTCAGTGCCACCCCTGCCCTCACAAACCACAGCCCAGGGGTGGGACCTCCCTGAACTTGCAGCACTTTTTGCATTTCACCAAAACCAGATTTTTTC
Source organism: Oxylabes madagascariensis (assembly GCA_013400675.1). Lineage (NCBI taxonomy): Eukaryota > Metazoa > Chordata > Aves > Passeriformes > Timaliidae > Oxylabes > Oxylabes madagascariensis. The sequence continues at coordinate 1,670 of VYZR01055522.1, read as the reverse complement.
CAACTCAAACCAGCCCTGCTGAAACGTGTTGGCTTTTCAATCATCTGTCTGCCTGTGGCTCCTGGTGGCCTTCTGGTGCGAGCTCCATTCCAGAGCACAGCCTCTCTCCAAGTGCACCCTGGCTTGGGAGCAAAGGCAAATCAAGCAAAAAGCAAGAGGCAAAGGATTTCTCCTGCCTCTGAGGATGTTCACCTCCAGCTAGACTTGGGACGGATGGCAGAGGAAAGGGGACCCAGTATGCTGCCAGCAGCAGTTTTGGGGCACTCAGGGGTGCTGAGGTTCTGACCTGTGTGGAAAGGACAACAGGCAAAAAGGGCTCGATCCTGCCTATGGCTCCTGGGAGATGCTGCCACAGAGAAAACAGAGATGAAGGAGGTTTTCTAAGAACAAAAGCAGCCTGTGGAAGCTGCAGGAAGACTTCTAGTTTTCCAAGACATGCTGAGTAGGTATACAGGAGGGTGGGTTCTCCTGTGTGCTGCGACGCAGAAACCAGTACCAAGTCCCAGGCAGATCCCGTGGACACAGTGATCCCTGCAAAGGGAGTGATGTCCCATCTCAGCAGGGCTGTGAGAGCCAGGGCTGCCCCCAGAGCAGGAGATGGTCCCCATAAAGATCCAGGAAAGACCTTACCAGCCTCGAGTTCCACACACCATCATGGTCCCACGAGGGAGCTCTGTGGAGCCGTGTTGGAAACGCTGGCTCTTGGGAACACCAGCCCCAGCCGAGCATGTTCAGCGCTGATGCAACACCAACTCCTTGGGGAAGTGAGGCCTAGGGGAGCTGCATGGAGGCTCCCAGTGCTGGAAGCTTCAGCTATACCCATGCAAAAAAAACCCATCCCTGGGGATTTCCTGAGCATGTCTGGTCGGCAAGGATGGGGTCAGGCCATCCCCTCTCTGCAGCTTCCTCTCCTCATGTCATCAGGAGTACCCAGGCACTAAATCACAGTAGGGACCACACTGAGCTGCAAAAATAACCATTTGCTTTTCTCCTCTGCCTTGCACTGACAGGCAGCTACCACTCTTTCCTTTCCTTCAGACCAATGCTGGGCTTGTTGTCCCTCAAGAGAAGCTCCAAGCTCTGTAACAAGACACATAGAAGACACAGGCTGTTTCCTAATGCCCTTGGCACAGGTTGGCTCACTGGAGGAACATCAATCCAATACAGCCCCCTTCACCCTGCAGACACCCAGGGCATGTAGATTATTTTCATCTCACCAACAGCTGCAGGAAAACATGCTCACTCCTGCCCTCTCTTCTGAGAGGCAGCTGCAGCAGAGGGCTGGAAAATCCTCCTCTGCCCAGTCCCAGCTCTGCCACCAGACAGCCCCACACAGGAGGGGGCTGTGCTTGTGCCGAGACCCTCAGCCCACTGAGACATCCTTCAGAAACTCCCTGCTCTCTCTCTGCCCTGCCCCATGTGGACAGCGCTGGGGACAGAATTGATGTTCCATGGCTGAGCTGAGCAGGGTGATTCAGTGCTCATTGTAGAGCCCAGAGAGATCAAGGTGCCTCAGCAGCTCTGGGTGACAATGCTGAGTGATCCAAGTGCCGCTCTGATCCTCGTGCTGCAGAGCACATCTATCTGATGGTCATTGTCCCTACCAGAGTGGAGGCTGTGAGCAGAAACAGCAGGATCAGAGAATCTCAGAATTATTTAGGTTGGAAAAT
>VYZR01055505.1:0-11912 GCA_013400675.1 Oxylabes madagascariensis | reverse complement strand
ATATATATATATATTTATATAAATGAAAAGCTATCAACTAGCAGCAACGGTTCTAGAGATATCTTAGCACCAAGACCAAGGGCAGGGGGGTAACAGGAGAAAGGAAAGGTTCAGTGTTGCTGATACCACCATCATGTTTCCAAACAACACAGCTTGGCACAAAGCTCATCCCTCTGAGAAGTGAGAACATGTTGGCTTGGACACCTTTTGGACAACACGTCTCACTCCCATGATGGTCTGGTCAGGTTGGTGCTGTCCATGCCACATCAGCAGGGCAAGGCACTAGCATCTGTGGAGGTTTTTGCACCTTTTTTGTTTGTGTGGTGTTTTTTTTTGGTTGGTTGGAGTTTTTTTGTGGGTTTTTTTTTTTTCTCTTTTCTAACCTGAAGTGATATTGTGTGGATGCCTGGAGCTTGTTTACTTTAAAAGAATAAAACAAAGAAGAGCCCCAAGCCCACAAAACAATCTCTTTGTGATGGAAGGTGCAAGTCCCCCATTCACATCTCAGCTGGACTCTGCATTCCTTCAAGAAAGGAAGAAATATTTCGCAGGAAGAAGCAGAGCACTCCTTCTTCTTGCTGTGCTGTGGAACATGTTACCTTGGTCACAAGAGAGTAAGTGAACCTTTGTAGGACATCACACATGAATATAATCCAAGATAATCTTGCATTGATAGCTCCTGCCACCAAACTGCAGCAGGTTTTTCTTTCAGTCATTCCAAACAAAACAAAACAAAACAAAACAAAAACCCCACAACAATCTAGGATTATAAAGACATAGTATAAATAATGTAAATTAGAATATAATTTTTTAAGCCTTTGAATCTCCGCCCAGAGGTGGCTCTCGACTCATTGGCTGTCTAGCTTCCACAGCAGCCCTGGTTTTGAATGAATAGTTGTATATATATATATATATTTATCTTATACAATATAAAAATATAAATGCAAAAATTTCCCCCTGCCTTCTCTATTTTGCTATTTTATAGTCTGCACATGACATCATGTTATAACATATGTAGGATAGACTGGTACTACGGTTATCATAAAAGGAGCTGAAAGCCAAGTATTACTCTACAGCCCAAAGGTAGGGAGAACTGAGAAAGGGGCATCACAGTTTAGTGGAGACATTTTTTTCTAAATCAGAATAAAACCCCAAAATCATGCACCCAGCCCTTCTCTCCTGTCAGTAATCTTTTGAGTGAAGAAAGCTTCCACTCAGCTGAAGAGAACTGGGTGGAGCTGGGGGCAACACAAACACACGGGATACTCTGTCGGAAATCAGAAATCTGATGGTTGCCAACAAAAGGCTCAAATGGCTCAATAACTGGGCTGAACAATATAAAGAGAGGCAGAGATTGAAACCGAGGGGGAAACAAACAAACAAACAACCCCAAAACAAAACAAAACAAAACAAAAAACAACCCAGCAAACCGACAACACACATACAAAGGAAACTGCTGGGAGGATGAGGCTGACAAAGACCCGTTGTCTAGCTTATAGGTTGTTAGGTTTGAACATGTAGAGTATGGCCCCAGCACATGCTTCTAAAGAATGAAATGTTGCCACCTACATTGCAGCTGCCATGGTTGGAGACACCAGTAAATGTCTAAACATTGTTTCAATCTTTAAAATTCTGCTTAGCTTCTATCAGACGCACATCGTCTTAACTTTTAAATTTTCAGTGTGGGTTTTTCCTTAATATAGATAATATATATATATTTTATATAATATATCAAAGTTTAGAGTATAGATTAAAAAAATTATCTGATCAGAGGCATTCCTTTCTAAATATCAGCGTAAAACTCAGAGCCATGGTCCATGCTCTGCAACATCGGCTTCTGGTCAAGAGATGACATCCTGCTCAGCATTTCGGCTGAGAGCGCGTAACTATTGCCTGACTTCTCCTCGAACCAGCTGTCGAGTGCCCTTTTGCAATCGAAGTTGGCAATGGGCGGCCCGTTAACAGCGATCGTCAACAGGTCACTGAGTTGCTCCAGCGTGAGCCGAGAGCGGTTGTTCTTGCGCACTCTCTGCAGGGCGGTGCGCCCCTTCTCACAGCAGGCCGAAGAGGTGGGAAGGACTTTGAGGATCTGAACTATTTTATTTAGGAGGGGAAATCTCTGCTTGTATTTACAAATGTGACTGAGCAAATCTTTAAAACCATTTTTGGTATAATAATCCACCTTGAGTTCTCGCCACTCCATCAGCAGACTCCCTCGGGTGTCCATCCCCTCTCTGCAAACCTCTCTGGAAAATGATGGGACTGTCTCCAGGTGTTCAAATATTTGTACCATATCCTCCTTCCCATAGCTCATGAGCTCATCAGTGCTTCTGGGCCAAGCTGCAAGATCAAATACCTGACAGGCCTTCACAAATGTCCGGCTGCGGGAATCGAACCTTTGGGCTAGGATCACCTGGGTCTTCTGGCAGATCTTTTCTCTGATCGACTGGAATTTGGCCTCAGCCACCCGTAGATTTTTCACAGCAATGCCATTAAAGCTTTCACGGAAGTTTTCCTCAAACTCCTGCAAGTATTCCCCAGGGGAGTCTGCTAGCCGGCTGATCTCCTGGATGGCCTCCTCTATTTTATCATCCACCTGCGACACAAGAAGGTACTCCCCTTGGAAGACATAGGCAAGGCGCGAAAGCACAGCAATCACATCCAGCAGGAAGTAGATGAGTTTAATTGACTGGTAGTCCATCAGGAACTGCAGGAGGGCCAAGGCAATGGCAGAAGCATCTGCCCTTTGGGTCTGGCCACTGACATCTTTGAGATGGGCCACAACCTCAAGGTAATCCTTGATGAGAGCGTTGAGCACATTCTGCTCCCCAATGATCCACTTCACTGCTCGAATATCTCCCAGGAACTCGGTCTCCTCACACAGAGTGGCAGCAGTGACCCTTAACTCGCACATGAGTCGGGGAGAATAACGATAGAAACTGAGCAGTTGCTTCAAATTGTTTTCTAGCTCCTCCAGACATGGTAGTTCCTTCCCACTAATGGCATCCAAAATTTCCAAGTGGGGCCTATGCACCATAAAGGGAAGGCAGAGAAGCCAGGGCAAGGTCTTTCTGATTGTCATGAACAAGTTGGCTCTCAGGCTGGCGGTAATGTTAGCACCATCAACTCCCAAGCCAATAGTTGGCTTCTCATCCTGCAATCGTATTCCCAGGCTGGAAAAAGCCCGGTCTAATGCTTGGAGGTAACTGTCTGTTGTAGAAAAGCCGAGTTCCTGAAGAGACAGGAATTCGGTTGCTGGAGGCCCATCGCTGCTCGTGTACTGCACGTAGACCGCAACTGTATCTGCAAGCAAGTCGTCACTCTGCCCATCCAGAATGATGCTGAGGAAGGGCGACTGCCGGATGCGCTCAACCAGGTCCTCTCGGAGAGCCCGGGCAATATGGTGAATTAAGATCTGGCAGTCTCCTTCATTCATGTACTGATCCACCACTTTGAGTTCACACTTTCTCAGTAGTTCTGCCAGAGGCCGAAAGTCGTAGTACGGCCTGCCCTCCAGGGCCAGGTGGTAGGCTGTATTGAAGAGCAGGGTCATATTTCGGCACATCTCTTCTGTCTTCTCTGGGTGCATCCTGAGCTTGTAAAGCTGCAGGCACTTCTTGTGGAGGTTGCTCTGGCTGTGAAGCTTTATTGTGTGTATCTTGAACTGCTTAGAGCCAATGATGAAGGCTGAAGTCCGAGAAGATTGCACTGTGTACTGCCGACACACATGGCACCACATCTCATTCAGTGTTGGGGAGTACCGCAGAAACCAAAACTTTTTAAGCCACTCTTGCTTGAACCGCCGTATCCTCCGGCCCGTCGCAGAAGACATCTTGGAAGGCTCATCTGTAGCAGCAATCATGTCATTGGAAACAGACTCATCAGCAGAATCCACCTCTTGGTCATCATCCTCCATGATGGTGGGAACTGAGATGATGCTTTCTGAAGCTGAAACAAAAAAATAAAAAAAAGGAAAAAAATACGGTATTTACAAACTTGCTGAGCTAGAGAAGCATCCTGCTGGTGACAGTAGAGCACTGCCCAAAGAGTTGGCCACAACCTCTCTTCTCCTGCCCACAATACATTATGCATAGAATTTGAATCATGACTTTGAAAGGAAAAGAATCAATATTTCTGCATAAGAACATTGTCTCCAACATGCCACAATGAACAGCAAAGAAAGGACACTACATCCTGGCCACTTGAACAATACACTGTGTGACCCAAATACTCCTTTTACTGAAGGCTCCTGGCTGCTTGACAGCACGTTCCTGGAGGAAATTAAATGTATCTTCTGAAAGGGACATGTGGTTGTGTTAAGGCAGTGCAGGAAACAGAGAGAGATTTCCAACAAGGGACACAGCAGGACATAATTTCATACACAAAGAGAGCACATTTCAGCGTTAACAGAGTCATTCATACTTTCTTAGTAGCATGTGAGGCATTGTGGAGAGGCTTCCGCTGAAAGAGAATGCATCAAAAATACAGCAAACAAACTGTCTGCAATGGAATGTCTTTTTTATTGGCAGTGCATTATCAATTACAATGGCAACAAATAGAGCAAATTGTCATACAATGAGTCTTTCCCAGACAGTGTTTTTTCCACTGTACCCACAGCATCAGCTCCTGGCCCACCCAGTCACAAAACCTGACAAAAAACCTTCCATGGAGCCACAGGTTTATCTAAATGCTCAGAGCAAAATGCTTTAGATGGGTACACAGCACACAGGCATCTCACTACTCTCCTTAGGCAGGGTTTGGAGAATGCTCTAACTCGGCAAGGCTTACCTGTGGGGTCTGAGAACTCTTGGAGCTCAGGTACCTGGGGCGGTAACACAGGTGCCTCAGGTAACTTCCCAGATCTCAGCATGTCTAACTCAGCCTGCAGCTCCCGGATTTTCTTCTTCAGCCGGATGCAATTGGGGCAGAAGGATGTGGTGGGGATTTCATGGGAGTTGCCTTGTACAGAGGCCAGTGACAGCTCGGTTGGGCTGTCTGCTTTAAGTGACAGGGGCTCTTCTTCCTCGTCTTCAAGCATGCTCATCTCCTTGGCTGAGATGAAAGAGGAACGGTGAGGGACCTTCCATTCCCTCTCGCTCTGGTTTCTGCTGAGGCTCAGGGAGCCATGCTGCATGGCACTGCCACACTGCTCAAAGATGTCTTCAGCCTGGTATTTAGATGCTCTTCTGAGGGCAAGTGATGTACTTGTTGCTAACTGGTTCTCTTCAAATTTGGAAGACTCCAAAGAAGCCTCCAGGACATCTTTGAAGATGAGGTCAATTTTTTTTTTCTTTGTTTGGGGGTGGGATTCCCCCTCGTCACAGCTGCGCTTGTAGGGGCTCTTTCCCTGCTTTAAGGAAGTGAACTGGAGTGCTCCTCTTGCATCCTCTTGATTTTCTACATTTTTTTCTGACCTTTCGTTCTGTAACATTTTGTCTCCTAGAATGGAAAATGAGGGGTGGGGATTATCACTGGGAACTGAGCAACATCCCTCAATCTAAAACTCAAAAAAGAACAAAAAGGCAGACTGAATCGCTGCAGGTCTGCATGTTATGTTACAAGCCAGGGAACTGACACAATTCAGTGGAAACTGAGGCTTGCAAGAGGAGAAGCCCCACTAATGGGCATGTCTGCAAAAACAGAGACAGTCCTGGGTAACCACAGCAGAGCAGAACCCACACATTTCAAAGAGAAGAGAAACTACAGGCAGCTTGTTTAACCTAAAGGTATAACCAACCTGAGTTGGAAGAGGACTATGAGGTGAATGACTGATCATGGTGGAAACTATACCCAGAGCCTAAGAGCCATTTTGGCTGGCTGGAAGTCCTGTGCCTGTTTTGACTTGGTAAAAGGTATCAAGTGTACAGCAGTGCAGTGAGAGATTTACACCATTTCATGACAACCCCAGTGTCTGTGCACGCCACGGCACAAAGTTTGCAAGCCCCTTTACTCTTGTTCAGTTTGGAGGCTGCTCCAGAAATGCAAAGGTAAAGGAGTAAAAACAACTTGCACACTTAAAACCTAAAGTACATATTGTCAACTGAGCTACAACGGGTGAATGCCCTCCAAGGATGGGACATCTAGCTTGTCCTGGTGGAGTCTGAGAGCATGACCATTCAGTAATCAAAAAAAATATTAAAAGCAACCTCATACAAATTATTAATTGCTTAAAATAAAGGGAATAGCCAGATTTCCTTACCTGGAAATTCAAAAGACGATAGGTTTGGCTCAATTTCCATCACTCTTCTATCTTGTAAATAACTTCAAGCATTGATGGCTTCCCAAACAAGACGCTGCTTTATGCTGATTTTTGGTTTTGTTTGCTTAAAGTGTATTCATGCTTTCGTAAGAGTTATGGAGCAAAAGCTACCATTCCCTCTCTAAGGAGAGCAATGCTAAGAATGCAGAAAAGATGTAAGACTTGAAACAGTTAGAGTAAGGCACTGTAAAAAGGGCTGGTCTGAATAGATGGGATTTTGCACTGGGTTTGGATGCTGGCTGGGAAACCCAGCCACTTCTTTAGTGAATCCATAACAACATATCTCATTTTCAACACATTGATGAGAATTTCTATGGACAAAGCTTTCAGTCTCTCTCTTAGTACTTCCCCTGTTATGGACCACAGCAACTACTGTGAGAGGTAGGGATTTAGAGAACCGGTTCTTCTTGGTGATTTTTCCCCCAACCAGCCGAGTGCTTCAGCCCTATGGAAAAGCTAGAAATCACAAGACGATCCCTCATTATTGGTCTCAACTCCAATGATGAGGCGGGTCAGAAAGTATCAACAGAAACAAAACCCAGGAACCATGTCATTTTTCTGTGAATTCGTAAAGTGTGTCACTTCATTTGACAAGACTCATCTGCAGGGATTTGCAATCTTTTAAATAGAAAGTGACTCAACAGATTTTTTTTGCTGCTTTCTGACCACCTCCCAGTGCCCTCCCAGCTGAGGCTTCGATGTCTCTCACAAGTCTAGCAACGGCCAAGGTGATGCTCCATTTTAACATCTCTGCACCCCTTCTGTGAAGGCAGACTGAATCCAGCTTGCAGCAGGATGAGCTCACCAAGATGTCAGGGGGTTTCTGGAATGGTCTCTGTAGCCACATGAGTTTCTGCCTGAGGGTGCATTAGGCTGCGGCAGGTTCTGGAGAGTCCTGAGGCAGATGTTCACCACACTTGTAGCATAGCACAGGCTGTGAATTACCGTTTCAGCTCTCACAAACCATGACACCATGACAAACCAGGACTAAAGGCATGTCTGCATGGCAGGGCAATAGCTTGTAGCCTTGGTGCCCCTGTAGAGCAGCTGCTCCAAGGGCACAGACTGTCTCTTGCTGTACTTTCAGAAAGCACTAAGCCATCTGGATGACTAATGTGTGCACGTTATTGCAGCAAAATCACTGCAGCCTCTACCTAATCACTCACTGGTGTTCATTAACAGAAAAAAGCAAAATTCATACCAATGTTAATTCAGAAGTGGGAATTGCCCAAGTACAGCCACCAAGATGTAACACTGCAAATGCGTAACAACCCTAAGGTGATAGAGATAACCAGCTTTTTCAGGACATCTTGTCCACCCCATCACTGAAGAGGAGACACCTTTTACCAAGTCAAGGCAGCAACAGCAGCTGTGTAATAATATACTCAGGAATCATAATTACGAAGTTATATTTAGTGTGGCTGCCCCTCTGAGGCCCTGTCATTCTGCATCTATCCTGGAAGGAAAGGCTCCTAATTAACTTCATGTATCAGCATTGTACAGATGAACAGATGCATTAAGAATTTTTGCTTTCCTCTAAAGCTTCCTATATTGCTGACAATACGTGGGCCCAAAGGACTGCTGGGTTTGTTTCAACCTTGCTACTCTTTAGACAAGATAACAATTTTTATCCAAGGAAGAATCAGTCTGACAAGTACAAAGCCTCCTGTACGTTGTATACATATTCTAAGGTTGTGAGACTAAGGAGCTGATGTCGCGCTGATCCCAAATTATCTTTCTGAAGAAAGAGGAGATAAATTAAACGAGGAAAATGGACATACAAACACACCAAGGAAATCTCATTCATATGGACACAAAACCAGCCAGAGTTCCCTCAAACAAGCTGCTCACAGGAGCATGTCCAGAGGAAAAACTTAATGCTGTCTTGCAGGATCATCAGTTTGGCAATCTTCAGGCCAGAAAGTCTTGTGACAGGGGTGCTCTGTGATCCCTGGGCATTGCATCAGGCCCTTGCAGCACACACACACAGAACATGGCACAACACAACACATGACATGACACATCACAGCACCAATCTTTCTTTCATGATTTCTATGACTGTGGGTTTCTTATTCTCCTTGTACACCCATCCATCTATGCCGGGCAGAGCTGGGGGCTCTCACCTGGAGGTGCTCTGCTTCTAGAAATGCGGCTCTCCTCACACAGCCTGTGCAGAACCTACTTCACCCACCACACTTGGCCCAACCATGGGGCAGCCCAAGGGGATCGGGAGGGAGGATGGAAAGGGAAGGGACTCACCACTTGTGAAATTTCTGTTGATGGTTTCCTGGGACATACTATGCAACCGGTTCATGTAATCCTCACTGTACCAGACGCGCAGTTTCTCCCCAGGGTGGATATCACGGCAGGCACGGAAGTAAATCCTCTCACTGTGCTGAAAGGCCATCAGGTTCTGCTCCCTCTCCTCCCGGGAGATGATGACGTACCTGAGGGCAAGAGGACAAGTCAGGTGTGAAGCACAAACTTCTCTCCTGTGCCCCCCCTTGCATCACAGTGACAACCATGAAGAAGCCAGAATGACCTTCAGAGAGAGCCATCAACACAGCCAGGCTGGAAAGCATGGAGTTATAAGCAATGGTGTGCAAACGAGCATGGACACCCCAGGAACATGAAGCCAGTGGGGCCGTTTCTTGCTGGGGAAGGGATGACACAAATGCACATCCAGTCTGAAGGGATGTCTGCCAGCAAGGGTGACAGACTCCCCCAGTCAGAAATATCTTTGCCTAGTGATGGAAACAAGGACTTCTGGACTCCCCACTGTCACTTCACATCCCAGGGCCCCCTCCCTTGTTCTCAGGAATACCTGGAATATGGCAGGGTTCCTCTGCCCGTTTCCCCAAAACACTACCTTTCTTTTTTAGCTGGTAACAGATTTGCTCACTTCTCTCCTCTCAGGCAAGCAGAATTGAGATTCTAAGGACAGAAACATGGATACCTAATGGGCATGGGAGTATGTGCTGGTTGTCCAAGGACATGCCAGTATTGGAAGGTTTTGCACTTCGGAGTTCAGCAGGGTGTGACATAAAAAAACAATTCAGCTTTGCAAGTGGAAACCCCAGCACCACATTGTAGGGATCTCCTGGCAGTGCTGACAAAAAGATCACTTTCAGGGCATGGGATTTATATTCCTGACTTAAAACGGCTACATTTCAGCTCAGCAGAAATGTGTTTATTCCCACTCCATGAAACTGGCCCTCTGTGCCACTTGCTAACACAGAAATCTATCTCTAGGGTCATATCATTTACTCTCACACTCCTCATGGTCCTGCTAGAGGACATGAAAAAGGCTCGGTAATACTGGTTCCAGCTGCCACCAGCATGAGCTTACAACACCTACCCAGGAAGAAGGCCCCACCACAGCACATGCAGACCCCAAAGCAGACCTGAACAGCTCATAGCCAAAACTTGTTTTTCTCTTATGCCATTTGCCTCTGTTGTTCAGCACTCCCTGCTGCAGCAACCTCAGCAAAGGCAAGGAGGCTGCAGGTGAGCATACAGCTCCTCTAACATCTGCTGCTATTAGTCCTTGCCCAAGTTCCCTAATGTATATACAGGTATTTCTTTGGCTTAAGAAATCTGCCAAATTCTTGGAATATTCTACCTTCTCCAGCCATGTGAATGCACAGATAAAGACATAAGCCCACCTGCACATGATCCCACTAACTCACACTAATAAGGTCACAAACTTGGTGAAACTTCCCACAAAACACAGAAAACAAGTCTGCAGTGGCAGTGTCTCAGACTGCCTGAGGCTCAAGCAATTCTGGTTTTAATGTTAAGCAACTGTGCATGTGCCTGCAAGCAGTTGTATTTTTCCTAATGTGCGCTACCTGGGATTCTCTGCCATCTTCAGTAATTATTTAAACAGCAGACTGGTACCGCTAAAATTGGCTTTTATTAACACTTATTTACTTCTGATCACAAAACAAAGGAACTTTTATAGTACCAGTTTGTGTATTTGAGAAGGAAGAGAGACCCGGACCAGTGTGGTGGGAAGGAGGTCCTGCAATAGCACACAGCTGCCAGGCTGTTGCTTTTGGCTGTTAGTGACCACCCCTCAAAAGGTGTATCAAGCCTTCAGCCAGCCGTGAGATACACAACCCTTGAGACAGACCAATGTGCTGTGGTCAGCCTGATGCTTTGCAGCACAGGAGATCTTAGAGGATGCTCTCTCCAGTCCAAGCAAAATGTCAGGATGCTTCCTAGCACCAGCTAAGGAGAGACCTTGCTCTGCATCCCACTGTCCACAACAGATAAGGCTGCCCCTGTGAAGATTTACTAACCTAAAGTCATTCAGGGATCCTTAATACAACGTATGTGACCTGTACATCCACAGCCAGTGGCACCGAGCAATTCATGCAGCAGTGGCAGGATGGTCTAGTGCATTTTCAGCAAACTGCATTTGACAGTGAGATGTAGAAAATACAAGTCTGAATGCAAAATTAACTATTCCCACCAGGGCTCACTTTTATTATGAAGTATTTTGTTAAGCATGAGCATGAGCTTTTTCTGTTCACTGCTCTCCTTTTGCCTCTACAGCCCTGCACAATTCTGCCCGAGTATCCTTCAGCTCTGCTGCTCACATCCTGTGGCTCTGGACACCTCCTGGAGCAGCAGGGAGCTGGGAGGAGTGCAGGAGGGCATGAGCTGCAGCCCTGCTGCAAGACTGCAGCAAATGCTGCCTGACTGCTCATCCAGCCTCCTGCAGCCACTGGCACAGCCAGTCTCATCAAGAGCCCCCAATAGAGAGTTCTGGGATCATCCACTCACAAACATGTTTCTTCACAGCTGCGCCCAGCTAGCAAGTGGTTTATGCTCCTAATGAGGAAGCTTTCCATCTGTGATACTTCCCTGAGGTAAGGTAAATGGGATGAGATCATCCACACAAAAAACCCCGATTCTGAACCAGTGCTGCCCAGCCCCAGGCTCCAGTTTCCCCAGAGGCACAAAAGACACAGGTTACAAAGGACTGCATAAACCAACTGTCGGTCTGAGACACTTAGTGTCCCTGCACACCACAGCTGAGAGGCAGATGCTTTCCAAAGATGAAGAAAGTCATTCCACAAAAGGGCACCCAGCTTGGTGAACCAGGGGCACAAACTACTTGCTGAGGGGAGACTGCATGATCTGCCTTCACTGACATACATCCCGAGGCCAAAGTGCTCACATCCTGAACAACCCAACCCTTCCTGCAAAGGCTGCGTAGTGTCCAGTCCCCTTCCCAATGCCAAACCAAATACTCCATTTGGTTTGAAGCAAGGAGGCTGTCTTGGTCTGGACACTCAGGACATGGTTAGGCTGACCCAAGCACTGCACACTGATGGACAAAGCCCTGTTTGCAGAGCAGGTTTCCCAAGGGACTGTGATTCCCAGAGGAGGAGCAGAGTCATACTGCTCCTGCAGCAGACCCAGACACCCTCAGCTGCACCTGGTCCTGCAGAGAGGCATTGCCACCAGCCACAAATCCATCATTTCATGTCCTGTCTAGTCCTTGGGACAGGCCAGCCTCCAGAACACCACAGATCCTGACCAGGCTACTCAGGACCAGAACATCACGCCATGGAGACCACTTCTGACCCATCTGCAGCTATTGGGGCTGGGATCAACCCCACAGCTGTCACAGGCACAGCTC
>VYZR01055426.1:1843-15562 GCA_013400675.1 Oxylabes madagascariensis | reverse complement strand
ACCTTAACCACACTCAGGTTCCTTCTGGCTTTTCACTAACTTTCCATACAGAAGTTTCCTTCAAGAAGTAGGATACAGCAGAGAAGGTTGGGAGGGCATGAAGCAGTTTGTGTGTGCCTTTGACATTACAAAACATGTTCAATTAGGAGTCTGAAGATCCTGTTTGACCATTAGCAGGATCACTGTGTTGGGTAATGTATCTGGTTTGCGTGCAAGTTTTTGGTAGTGGAGCGTTGCACAGGTGGGTTCTTTGAGAAGCTTCTAGATGTCTTCCTGTGTCTAATAGAGCCAATGCCAGCTGGCTCTAAGACAGACCTGCTGCTGGTCAAGGCTGGGCCCATTAGCAACGGTGGTAGAGACTCTGGGATAACAGTTAGGAAAGGGGGAAAAATCCTGCACAACTGCAGCCAGATAGAGGAGTGAGGGTGTATCAGAAATAGCCCTGCAGACACTCAGGTCAGTACAGAAGCAGGAAGAGGAGCTGCTCCAGGTACCAGAACAGATTCCCCTGCAGCCCACAGTGAGGCACCTCTGCAGCCCATGGAGGTCCATAAGAGAGCACAGATCCATCTGCATCAAGGACCCCACAACAGAGCAGGGGGGTTCCTGAAAGAGGCTGTGACCCTGTGGAAAGCCCATGCTATTGCTGTGTTTTCACTCCTTTGTCTAGCTGAGTGATAGAGAAGCTTTGATTGGCTTCTGCTCCCCATCCAGGGTCACCCCACCACAGACAACCTACCTGTCTCCATGCTTGAGTGTAGCAAAGCATTCTGTTTCATGGAGAACTTGGAGAACATAGACAGCTGTGCTGTCAGTCTGACTCATGGGGGAATTTGGCTGCACCAGTTCCACTTCAGCTAATTCTGGATGCCATATCAGAAGAACAAATGGACCAGCACATGAGTGTGTGTGTGTGTATGTGAGGAGGGGGTCCAGGATCCTTTTGACACCACTATACTGCTCTGAACAGCATGGGCAACAGTCTTTTGTCTGGATCTGCTAACCACATCACATCTTGCCCCTCCTTTATTATTCACCTTGTCACTTCATCTTTGAGACACTCTCTACCTTATGACATAAAAATCATTTAAGGGAAGATGCATCTGCTCAAAGAATAAATCACTGCTTTCCTGCTAGCTCCACACTAGCCTGTGCTGCTCGCTGACTCCATCTGAGCCATTCAGCATCTGCTCCAAGTGCTGCTTCAATGTAAGCTCTGCTGGTGACAAGATAACAGCCAAGCAGATCATGGAGCATTCAGTAAGGCAGGGATAACACCTAAGTATAAAGTAGCAAAGGAAATGCATGCTGCAGGCACAATCAGCACCACAAGTGGCCCAGCCTTGTGTCCTGCCTAGCAATGGTCTCCTATTATAGTTGCCTGCAAAATTAATAAGAAGGTGCCCCAGCATGCCAAACACTCAGCACACTGTCCCTGTCCCAGTATTCACTCTACTAACAGTATTCACTTATACTGCCTGATCCAGGATGTGTCAGGGGGTGGATGGACAGATAACTGCATGCTGACAAGTGACACACACCCCCACAGGGAGCCTCTTTAAAGACAGTCAAGAGGGGCTGAATTCTCCCCTTATCATGAGAACAGCTACAGCCCTAATGAATGACTTCAAGAACTGCTTGAGATGATTTAGTACAATCTAAAATGGTTACCTGTTCAGCTGCCAGGGTCTGTCAAGCCACTATATGATGAGCGAAAATAGTAATGGAGCATGGGAAGCAGAATGGATTTAACATGAATGTGTCTAAACTAAAAATCAGACTTGAATGAATTCTTAAAATTATTTCTCTGGCATTTAAACAAAATCATAACCAGTTTCAATAACATTTCCCAGGTTTTTTTAATAAATGAAATCCTGAACAGTTTGTTTGGTGCATGTTGCTATGTAGGAGTGGCCTTGGTTTTGCCTATTATCTTCCCCATAAGAAACGCCAAAAGGAGTCATATGCTTGAGTCTCCTGCAGAACTGCTCCTTTTGCGACATGAAGCAAAGCAGACAACACAGGAATCTGGTGAACATCATGCTGTACTACGCTGAAGAGCTATTTGGAGAATCAGACACCCCAAATCCGCATTTTCCATTTGTCCCAAGGTAGTGGGTGAGTCTGGCTATGATCAGACAGGGGTGGGTGGAGAGTGGTTAAGAATGCCATTGCCACACTGACACTGTGCTTGACTACCTGTAGCCCACTCAGCTGAGGCAGCCTGACTGGCACAGACACTATTTTATGGCACATGAGGCTGACTTGCCTCCTTTGCACTGAGGGGTGGAACAAGCAGATGCTGACTGCTCCTGTCTCTTTGCTGACAGCTGCTGGCTGGACCTCAGTAACTCAACTGCTTGTGAACCTGCCTGACCAGGAGAAGATGGAGCTTCTTGCTATGGGGACAATGCAGTGTGGACCCATGGGGTTTGCTGCAGTGGCAAGACAAGAAGAAATTAATCCAGTGTGACAGAGCTGTATTTTTTCATTTTCAAGGTTGATGAGATGAGATTTTGGGATGTATTTCTCTCTGTGTCCCCCACAGTCAGCTAAATTGTTTCTGAGGCTGAGGACTGTGATTCCCTGATGAATTCTAATTTCTCAAGTAAGCTGAAAATTTAAATTACACATTAAATGAAATTAATGCATGTGCTCAAATTCTGCTGAATGATGAACAGATTCATGAGCAAATGAAAGGAGAAAGAATGAAATGCTGTCTACAGCTTCTTCAAGCCCAAGTCTTGATTTCAGTTCACTTGCATCGCTTAGCTGGGGGATATTAGCATGAATCTAGGTAACGCTGAAATCTTCTCTTTCACCTCTGACGGAGAGTATTTGTCAGTGAGGACTGTGTCACTGCTTGGGGATGATTTCAAGGCATGTACATAAATTTGGGCTTTGGCTGCAGGCTGCATGGAAAGGAAGTGTAAGAAAGTTGTGTGATAGGACCATGCTGATCTCTGCTCCCTGGAGTGTAAGTGTGACCATGGGGGTGGCATTAGTGCAGCTGACGGCTGTGCCTACCTGCATTGAAAAAAAGGGCAAAAGTAAAGTGATTTTTCTAAACAAACAGATGTAACAGAAACAGAAAGGACCTATCTGGGGCCAGTCCCCCACTGTGAATACAGGGAATATGGTTGCAAGCTGATACAGGACAGGCATCAGCACTGATGATTCTGGACAGGCCATCTGAATAAGGATTGTTTCCCTGGTTTCAGAAAAGACTGTTCAGATAGCAAGGGTCAGACAACTATGTCACCCAACTACCAACCTGAGTGAAATGCGGTATTCTTAGCTGAAGCATGTTGTTTTTCTGACCCAGACAAACTTGGGGAAAATAGTGAACAATTTTCTAGTTTCTAACTCCAGCTGTGTGAACTGGCTAGGAAGAACAGATGTATGAATGTGTCTTCCAAGGTCCCTCTTGGTCCAGGTTTTAAAGATCAAATAGCAGCATTTCCATACGTTCTGTTGATCTAGCTGCTGCTCTGTGCCTTTGGCATGGCTGAGAACTGACACAAACACCAATGGGCTGGGAGTGATTTTAAGCTTCTTTCAGCTCCCAAGAAGGCCTGACCAGGAACTGGTCAATGACCTAGGGACTACAAAGTTAATATCTGTGTCTTTTGTTCAAGGATGCACCCTTTAACTTCTTGCATGACAGCTATTATCAGCAGCAGCCAGTGCATTGAATGCACAGCAGTGCAGGGCTCATTCTGAGATAATGCTCAGCTAGAATGCTGCCTGTATAAGTTACTGAGAGGCTTCTGAGGGCCTGGATGATGTTATTTTTCACTTCCCTTCAGAAAACACACACCAAAACATCACACTATTCCTTAGCACAGAGGAGGATGTATAAAGGAGTGCTCCAGTCCCAACCAAAGCTATCATCTCTTTAAACCATGCATACCCCAAAGCGGCTTTATGCTCCCAGCAGCATGTCCTCATTCCCTAGCCATGCTATCCCAGCCCCACATCTTTTTTCTGACCCTCATGTGATTATGGGAAGGAATGGCTTCTCTGCTTCTACCCACTATTTGGCTTAGCCCCAGAAGAGAGCAGATAATTTCCTGCAATGAAAACCTCATGGCTATACACTTTAGTAAAAAAACCCCAAACCAACACTATTTTGAACATACAGAGCATTTTACCGCTTCATGGCTTAATACAATAGTGAATCATCTTTATAAAACAGTTGGGGGTTAGATTTGGTNGCTTTGTGAAACAAAGCCCCTCGAGGTTCCTGGTTCTGTTCATCATTAATGCTGTAGTTGTTGTTGTTTGTTTGCCTTGTTGTACATACTAGTAAAGAGCTGTTATTCCTATCCCCATATCTTTGCCTGAGAGCCGACTTAATATCCAAGTTTTAATAATTCGGAGGGAGGGGGTTTGCATTCTCCATTCCAAAGGGAGGTCCTGCCCTCCCTAGCAGATACCCGTCTTTTCTAACCAAGACAACAGTACGTTGTGTTTTACTGCTGGCAGAAACTATGTAACTGGTTTACCTTAAAGCAATGTAGAGGATCTGCGGCAGGAGGGGAGCACAGAACCGGGATTCCTGCTCCCAGTCCTCCGCTCGAGCTGCCTCTACAGCCATTTTGTGCAGCCAGGTAGCGAGTGCATAGCAGCAGGCAGCAATTAATCTCTTTCAACACCTTTTTGTACTGATTTCAAAGCCATCTATTGTCGCAGCTCCTACCTCACAAGGGCATTTATTTTGTTCTCATTCAGCATGTGCTTTTTCACTTAATTTTAAAGGATTGAGATTTTTATTCCTAATGGCTGCAAAATATTGCATATAAGGATTTCATTTATCACTGTCAAAATTGGAATATATGAACAGCACTGGCAATATTTAAGTGTAATTTTTTCCTCATTTTCGACATTCACCTTCAGAAAGGGACTTATTTGGTATTTTCATTTACTTTTCAAAGAATATTTTTCCTGCCAGCCAAAAGAACAAAGTTAGGTATCCGGGGAAGCATTTGCATCCTGACAAGTGCAGCTAAAAAGTTTCTGTTTACAAACTGATCTCTAAAAGACCTAATCCATAAAACTGAGCTACGCTCTCTTTTAATGTATTTTAAAGGGACAAAGAGAATTAATTTACTTCACCTGGGGAGAACTTCTACAAATGCCCCCTTATTATTTTTACTCAACTGAACACAGGTTTAAGTCAAAGCCATTTGCTTGACCTTGCTAAATGATGTGACAGACAAAAACAAAAACAAAACAAAACAAAAAAGTGGGGGGGAAAAACCAAACCAACCAACCAACCAACCAACCAACCAAAAAACCAAACCAAACCAAAACAAAACAAAACAAAACAAAACGGCGGGGGGGAAAAACCAAAACAACAAACAAACCCAAAAGGGAGTCTTTTAAGAGCAATTTAGCTCTCTTCATTTAAATAGCTCAATTCATTTAAAACATCACTTATGCTATATGCATAATCTCTGGATACACAGAGGTAATATTAGAGCCTACATCACATTTATTATGAGTTCTGATGTTCTGTGAAGAAGCATTAAGGTATTCTTAGTACATGCACACTGGTGCATGTACTAAATGTGATGCGTATTTAGGAGAGTAGTAGTACAAACTTGCTTAGCTGAATATTCACAGCATTTGGTTACACAGGATGTCATCATACAGTGTGTATTTGTATAAAAAGCCCACTTGAATAGAGCCTGACATCAGTAGGCTCAAACTGCATAGACACTTAGTCAAACATCCACACTTTCATGCTAAAGATTGGTCTATGGAGAGAGCATGTGTTAATATCGCCTACATAAACTACAGATCTAAAATAATAATAAAATAATAATTAAAATACTTTTAGTATGTTGTCATTGGGAAAGCTTTCACTGACTGGCAGATAGCCCTGCCTGGAATGACTTGCTGAGTTCCATCAGTAGGCAAAACAAATAAAGTCCTAAGTGATAACGCCACAGGCTGCACATGAACTTAGGAGGGACTTACAGCCTTCTGACTCCAGCATTGTGCCTGGAAAGGACTCTTGGCCTTTTTTTTAACCACGACTGAACTGCAGCTGACAGTACAAGCCATGTTTCTGGCTTTATTTAGCAGCACAATGTTGTATTTTTGATCCATTCTGCTTTATCATCTGCTGCATTTGGTTTCTATAAACCTATGCATTTCAAACAAAATTCTGTATTTTCTGTCTAGTAAGATGAAAGCAGATGGAGACAGGCAACTAGGCTGGTTAACACACTACTGTTTTCTTCCCTGGAAAAGATAAAGAAGGAGAGTTAATCATGAGCAGAGTAGCAGAGTATTTGGAGGGCATGTCACCCTCCAATTACTCTGCTCCCCAGAAGGGGACTTTCAGGCATTGTTTCACTAGATGAATAGCCTGTTTACTATAAAACTCTTCAGGAGAACCAGATATGTACAGTTCAGGGTGCCTCTTCCTGCTATTCAATTCATGAGCCCCAGTTCTGGGTACTTGGCTCAGCTGGAGAGCTCTCCCACACAGCAAACCTGCTCCTCTAACAGGATTACTGACCCGATCCGTCCCTCCACAGAGCTGCCACAGCCTGAAAATTTGACACACGGCCTCAGAACTCAATTAGTTATTTGATAAGTTTATGATTAGCCAATCTGCTGATTAAGCTTTCATTAATTAGGTTGGTGGGAATTCTGTTTCAGAGGGATAGTGGCCTTTATTGTCTTGGAGCAGGGCTGGAGAGCCCTTGTGTTTTGCATGCCCTGACACTTCTCTTTACTGCTCCAGAAATACCTGCAAAAGCTGTTTGGCTGGCACCTCGATTTGCTGCCCGATCACTGGGGCATGGTGGCCCTTGGGGACAGCTCAGTATTGTGGCGTGGTTGTTACACCTGGGGCAGCTCAAAGGCTCCTGCTCCTCTCTTCTCCTCTCTTCTGAAGTCCTCCCAGACAGTAACAAGGCAGGCAGGGTATATCTAGGGCAGCTGGAGACCTCACGAGTTCAGTTTCAAAGGCCTGGCCTGTCATTTAGGTATTTTGATTGGGGTGGGTGGCTCACCTCAGAGAGGAGTGGGAACCCCTTTCCTCTTTTTCTTTAGAGAGAGTTTAGACAAAGCTCATGGCTTCAGCTCTGGCTTTATTCTGTGGTTTATGCTCTGATGGATGGGGATCAGTGGGTGATGCAACCTGCTCCATGTAGGGTGCTTTAGCTGAGAGGGCAGGGTGCTGCCACCTTCCTCCTCCAGGCTGGCCCCTGCTTTGGTAGAGGAATCAGAACTGGGCTCAGGGGTAAGTCCCAAACTACCATAAATTATTACATCTTTTCCCATGCACAAGGGATCCTCTGTCTCCTTTCTTAGGCAGGGCTGGTATCTGCTGGCGTTAGACAGCAGAGGATGGCAAAGGGGATGGCAATCAACTGTTTCATGTTCCTTAATGTCCTCATGTTACAGGTGCAGGTCTGAGGGTTTGGCAGTTGCCTTCTCCTTACACCTCTCAAAAGGACTGGTGATGAAACACAGCCATGCTTTGAAGTGGCAGAGGGAAATGAGACCGGCCAGAGAAAACTCATGTCCCTTCTGAAATCCCTGAGAAAGAGGCTTGAAAGACAAGATGAAAGACAAAGTTCTGGCTGTAGGTGCTTTAAGAGCTGCAGGAGAGGAAGCAGGGCTGGGGGATGACAGATGCCACGTCTACTGCAGAGCCCTGCAGCTGGAAATCAGACATGTGCACTGCTGAGCTGAAGCCTCAGTCAAACGAGTGACAGTTCCAGTGACAAGGAGAGCTCAAAGTGGCTCAGGGAAAGCCTGACTCATGCTGAAGAAAGCAGTAATGTGCTGGGAAAGATGATGCCAGTTTTTAACACAGATCTCCAACATCACGAGTTTATGTCATGGTTTAGTATTTTAATGCTGATGTATTTCATGCTTTTGTTACCCTTTTTTGGTGGGACAGTGGTGCTCAGAAGAGGTTACCACAAGCTTCCAGCTGTTTGTGTGTCCCTTCAGGGCTGAGGTTATGGCACTGTCACCTCAGCCCTGCTTGCTGCCAGACCACAGGTAGCCCCAAAGGAGAAAGGATGGGTGCTAAAGCACTGAGCAAGGTTTAACACTGCTTTTGGGGGGCTGTAAAGGCAAAGGGGAGGCAAGTGTTACCAAGACTGAATGTAAGCCCCCTTCTCTCATGGCACAGATTACTGATCTTGCAAAGACTCATGCCTTTTGATTGGCAAATGGGCCCACTCCTTCAAACAGCTGGCAGGGGAGGTTCCTGATTCTGTCTCCCAGCTGCCCGCTCTCAACAGCATAGCGCTAAATGAGACTGCTGGCAATGCTGCAGCTGCCACGTTCCTGCTATCTGACCCTCTCTCCTAAATGAACCACTGAGGCAGAAATTCTGGCAGACCAACATTTTTACCTCCCTCCCGAATGGCCAGCTGTATGCACCAAAGGAAGAAAAAAATCCCAGCATGGATTTGCTTATCAAAAGACCATTAGCTAAGGATTTTCTAAAGCATTTCTAAAAGGAAGGAAAGGAGACATACAAAAGCAATACAAGAATTATCATAATTTTTGTGCCCCTCGCATGCCTGGGTCAGGTATGAGTTGGACCACAACAAGCACATGTTCAGCTTCACTTGGCACGTTTGAGAGCTAAAATTGCCAGCTGCATCCAAACATAAGGTTTATTGTTGTACAGCTGTTTGGCTGCCTGACTGGATCTGTTGTAAGATGAAAGGAACAGGAGAGTTGTAAGAGTAGGAGAAAAGAGGAGAGAAACAGCCTGAGGGTGTCAGCAAGCAAGACTTTATTGCAGTAGAGCTAAGGGACTAAGGATGTGTATAGAAGACACAGTTGCTTGCCTGAGGAAATTAAGACAAAAGAGAGACTGTGTGTAAGGACTACAGGCAGCTAGAATCCTGGGTAGTCATGCACAGTTCCTTTCAATTACAATTTCAGTTTGAATTATCTTTCAATAATTAAGATATACAACAGACTTTAACTTCTGTACACACAGAGACCTAAGCACAGTGAAAGTGGGTTTAATTTAATGATGAAAAAGAGGAGTGAAGAGGGTCAAGATATATAAAGGGCTTTTTAAGGGTTAGGGACCTTATTAGAAACTTTATAAGAAATTACCTGCCTCCTCTTCAGAAAGGTTATGCTGCTGGGTAGACAGAAAAAAGTGAAGGGAAGAGGAGATGACAGTGGGAAGATTCTGGCTGGTTTCTGAGGGAGCAGGTAGAATGTGCAAGGAACAAAATCCTACAGACTCCAATGTAAAGCAAAAGACATGACAGCAGGGAGGTATAATCTCAAGGCACGCTAAGATTTCAGTCTTTGCAAAGACACAAGTTTGCTCTTTGTTTCTTTTTGCTATGCATTCTTGTAAAAGAATCTAATTTTACATTCATAATCTGATTTGAATCAAGAACACAGATTTCCATTGCCAACTGCATGTAGGTTAACACCATCGACTATTGTCTTTTTCTGCCTGATTATTTCTCTTCACACAATCAGGAACTTTTAGTCATACTGTATCTCAAATTACCCTGGGGACAGAAAACAAAGGTGTCAGGTTTATCTGTTATGTTGGTTTAGCACAGATGGTAAAAATCAATTAGTGATTGACTCCTAAGACTGATGGCCAGCTTGGCCAATTAAATACAGTTATACACCTCTGGGTCACACAGCCTTAAATTAGGAGGATCTTGAGAGGTTTTCCCTCTTCCTTCCTACATTGGAACAGGTAACAGGGCTGATCCCAGTCTGCCGTGTGGCCCCACGGCCAGGCCGCTGCTTCCTGCTGGGGGAGGGCCGGCCGGGCCCCCTCTGCCTTCCCGTGTTAGGCAGGGGAGCCGCCCGAGGCCTGGCCGGGCTCCATCGGCTCCCGGCGGGGAGGGGAGGCCGCAGCTCAACATCAGCTCATTTTAAAGCCTGTCCTGGAGCCCCGGATCTGGCCCAGACGGGAGGGAGCCGGCCGGCCCCTGTCACAGCTGCGGGCCTGGCTGGGCTGAGCCCACCCCATTGTCCCTGACGGGCGGGCAGGGCTCCTTCTCCCCGCCCTCCTCCGGGGCCAGAGGAAAGGAGAGGAGGGGGAGCCCGGCTGCTCCGAGGGCTGGTGGCTGGAGAAGCTGCTGCCCGGCAGAGATCACATAACCACGGCAGGCCTGGGCAGATTTAACCCTTTCCTGGCAAAATTGAGACTTTTTAAAACTCTAACCCTCCTCAGAAAGAGAGAAAAGGCCAAATTTGAGATATGTAAAAAGACAATATGAAGATGTCAAAGTCAGTAAAAGGAGAGTGATCCCTTTGGTAGAAGAGATGACAAGTTGCCTTGGTCCTAACCTGAAAGTCTCCTATGAGCTGTGGTAACAGACTATAATATGAATATGCTAGAGTATTCCTTTAAATCGTGGACAATATGAATTGGGGAGATGATTTGTGGATTTTTGAGCAAAGGTATCTGTGATTTACTGAGTGAATATTGAATTAGAAGCTGTGATCTGGTGATCTCATAAGATGTTTGAACAGAGAGATGGGAAGAAACCCTCTATGCCAGTGAAAACATGAGAAGACACCTGTTTCCTGAGATAACGACTCCTTTGCCTTTGAATTGTGCATCTTTAAAAAATGACACCCCAATATGTGTGTGAGTCCACAGCCCACATGTAGTCATGAGAAAGGCTATGTGATTGGGAGGTCCACAACTGCAGAAGTTCCCAGGTGGGCTGCTTTTGTGAGAGTTGGAAGCCACAAGCAGACTGTTTCTCTTATAGAAAGTTACCAGAACAAAACAGGAGAGACTTCTCTCTCTCAAAGACTGAATGGAAGACTATTTTGTAAGTGGTACTGACCTGGAGTTCTGAGTTTTGCCTCTTTACATTGTTTCGTGGGAAAGTTAACATTTGGTGGTAGGAGAAGGAGTTGTTTTGGAAGTTTCATTTGGTTTTTTTTTTCTCTTCTTATTTTCTTCATTCTTTACTGTGTGTAAATAAACTACCTTTGTAACTTTTAAGTTTTAGGCCCGTTTTGTTTTTTATTTTCTCCGAGTCATATCTCACAAAAGAGCAAACACTGAAACCATCACAAAATTGGTGCATTGGGTGGGAAAGGTCAAAATTGGCAAACATGAAACTGCTACATAAATTAGTGTTTCTGCCCAGTTTGAACAAACCCAATACATCTGTCCTTAAGACAACCTCACTGTGAAGTGACATCAGAAACTTACTCTGAATTGGGATGTCTCCAGGACAGATTGGGAATGAGGCACTGGGTCTCCTGAGGCAAGAAGTTCAAGCAAGTGTAGGGAGGATGGAGGAGCTGTGGTGTATACACAGACACACGTATGTTCAGTGATTCAAGACTGGAATCTCTTTCTCTCATACTGTGCTGGAAGGAGCCTGGTTTTTGCCAAGACCCAGACAGAAACAGCATTAACACTCAGCTTTCTGGACAGCCTGTCCACCTCACTGATGCTGGCACAGTCAGTGCTGAAAAAGAAAAAGCTGTGAGTACAGGGAAAGCAGGGCAGAAAATACTCTCTGCTTTCAACAGGTCTTTGAGGTTTCTAACAGCTCCATTTGTGAGGTGAATGGAAGGGCAATGCCAGGCTTCAGGAAATAAAAAACCTTTAACTTCTCTTCAGCAGAGATATGGAGGAAGACCAGGGATTAACAGCCTTGTCCTTTCCAGGGATGGCACTCAAGTCAAAATCTGGAGGCACTGGGATCTGAAGAACTGTTTTTAACAGAGCTTCTCCTTGGGCAGTGTGTGCATTGGGAGAATGAGAGTAAGGATCATCATTTTCTGATCATTCAATAAGCAATCCAGCAAAGCCATCTGATTGAGGAGACATGTCCTAACTTGGAGCTCATAGGGATAAAAATGAGGACAACCAGAAAAAGAACTCAAACTAGCAATTTTCTACCTCCTGCATCTGTTCCTGGGGCGCCTGAAGTCATATTGACTCAGCCGGATGACAGAAACAAGGTTTCTTCCCACCAGGTCTCCAGGGTCCACTAAAATATAAAGGAAAGCAAGCTGCATCTACTGCCCTGAACACACTATAACAAAGCTGTCAGAACAGCTCTGACAGTATCATCCCTGCAGCAATGTCTAGTGAAAAAGCCACAGAGAGCCACTGCTCTTCCACATCCCTCTGGAAAGAACTGTCCTGGAAACCAGAGCTAGAAAGAATTTTCTTCTGTGAATTTCATCAATTTCATGCTCAAAAGCAGTGAATTGGAATAAACAAGACCACCAACAAAGTGTCCCTGCTTTGTCTCTTCTGGAGAGGGTGCTTTGCAGTGGCAAATTCCAGTAACATTGAGAGATACATTTGGGGGTTAAATTTAACACTTTGCTCACTGGAAAGACTTCGGTGGTGGGGAAAGTGACTGTGGTTTTTGTATTTTACTTGCAGTGTTAAATGCACTCTGCTTACTTTGGCTGACATTGTGAAAACTTGTATTTAGGATTTACTGCTGGCTTCATAACCTGATCATATGGAACAGGCTTCATGAAGGTCAGCCAACATCTAACAACAGCGCAAGGAGCTGGGGATATGAAGGAAAAGTGAAAGAAAAGAGCACAAGTCAGTGCGTGGGTAGGTGCTGCCCAGGGAGCACCTTCTGGAAATCTCTGGGGACCACTTGAAAACAATTGGGTGACTTCAACATGGCTGGACTGGCAGATCTGTATGTAGCAGACCCCAGAGGCTTTGAATGACTGTCCTGAATACTCATTTTTTCAGTAATATCTATTTACAAATCAGGTACTCCCGAGTTTTAATTTTTAGGACCCCAAATATTCTCTCCTTAATTTTTCACAATTCTGTGATCCTGCCTCTGGATTATAGAGCTGATCTGTGAGGTCTGACAAGTTGCTCTTTTGTTGCAACCTGCCTTTGAAAAGTTTTAGTATTGTTCTGTAACGTTGTTAGATGCTTTGTTTGAACTATCAGCTTTGTTCTAAACTCTTGGACCGTGAGGGAGTATTTATTTTTTCTGGATGTCAGTTTGCTGCAGACCAACATTCATTTTTTCCCAAGGCAACCTCTACACATTTAACAGTCTTGAACATCTGCCCACTGCCTCCACTCCTGCCCTAAAATCTTCCTAAGAAGATCAAAACATTGTTTTTCACATTAAAATAGTCAACCTCACCCTCCAGGATGGATTTTAATCTTCTCTGATTCAAATCCATTCCCTCATTCTACAGGAAAAAAAAAGCATGGAATTCACAAAGGAAGAAATGTGGGATGGCATGATTCATTTGCTTTTGTTTTCTTCTGTGTTTTCTTACATTATTTGTGGCATGCAGCAGGTAGGGATCTATGTGTGATAACCAGCCTCTGGGTCATGATCTCTTTCTGCAAATCCCCTTAAAAATCCAAATTACACATGAAAAGAACCCCTTTGCCAATTTAAGATAAGTGTGTTTACCAAAGGATAGTTGAGACATGACCAACACCAAGAAGAGCTCAAANTTGTTTTTGTTTTTGTTTTTAAATGAGCAGAAACTGTAGGACATCTTTAAAAAGCAACCTGGAGTCCTAACCAGAAACAGGATCACAGGATTACTTTAGCTGGAAGGGACCTCAGGAGCTTTCTAGTCTTGCTCAAAGCAGCATCAGCTATGGGATCAGACTGGGCTGCTCAGAGCTTTATTCAGTTAGATTTTCAAAGCCTTCAGGGTTGGAAATGACACGATCTCCCCAGGAAACATTCTGCATTCTTGACTGTC
>VYZR01055371.1:0-15622 GCA_013400675.1 Oxylabes madagascariensis | reverse complement strand
TTTTTTTTTTTTTAATCTAAATTCTTCTGATATTTTACATACTGGAACTTAAGGGGAAAGGAAAGAAAACAATTGTCTTCTAAACAGCTAAGGGAACTATGTTGTAAATTTAACTGTAGTATTTGAGTTATTCATAAGTGCACAGAGCTAAATCAGAGACATTTTTCTTTAGCCTTCATGGGATTAAAGATGGTTCAAATATAGCAGGAGCTAAATCCTGTTGGCAAAAGCATATCTAACTGGTCAGACAAAGGCAATATCTGAGGAACCAAATCTCATTGACCACAGCTTGTTCAAGCTAGCCTAGATTAAATGTTTTGAGTATTGTCACGCTGTTAAGAAGGCAGAATGGCTCTCAAATTGTGGAGTTTTTCCTAAAGAAATCCTTGTCTTTTTTACTGATGCCATTTTGGAAATGAAAAGTGAAGCAAGTATTCCTGTGGTGGTGGATTGCAGTGTCACGCTGTCCCTGGTGCAGGGCTGTCCCTCTGTCTGTCCTGCTCTCAGAGCAGGTTGTGCCCCCGACCATCCTCCCTCTGTGCCCCTCCTTGTGCTTCCTGTCACTGCCTTGGGCTGCTGAGTGGGGAATTCCCTGAGCTCCTCTGGTGCAGCTGGTGTGCTCTTAGTCACAGTGGGAATGAAAAAAGGATAGGGAAAAATAGTGTGATATTTTTAGGATTGGGGTAATTCTCATGGCCAAAGGGAAGGCTCTGTTTTGGTAAATGGTTTCAAGTCTATGTTGTTCTAGATCAAGATCATATTTTTAATTCTCTGCTCTATCCCTCCTGCAAATTTCCCCCTCCTCTCTGCTGTGCTGTGAGCCCTGGCCTCTCCTCTCTATGCCTTGCCCTGGAGGATACCAGCTTGTCTCTGCCCCATCACATGCCACGATTGCTACAGCCTGGCCCTGCTGCCCATCCACATTTGCTCCAGTACAGTCTCGTGGGACTGCCAGTGAGGAAATGGGGAAGGAGAGAGAGAGAGCAGCAGGATAAAGCATTCCTGGCATGGCATGTATTTGTCAGCACTCATTGCTGGTACACTTGAGTTCCTCTCCTGGGTGTGTGTGTACCTGCTCAGGGGAGGATGGGGCAGAGCCCCCTGCTACTGCTGCCTCCTTCTGCTGGAGGGCCCTGGGGCAAAGCATTTAAGTGGCATCTTGGTCAGCTTCCAGTGTTCTGCATCCATAGTCAGTCCAAACTTCTGCAGATAAACATCCTCTTCGGTTCATCTGAAATTTTAAGAGCACAGGTTGTCTAAACCCTGCTGCCTTCACGCCACCATTTCTTGCTCTCTTTGTAGCAAAGAGCAGAGAGGGGCTGGTGCTGGATCCTGGCAGACACGCCCGGGGTGCTTTGCTCGGCAGAGCCCTCGCAGTCGGGATTTTGGTTAGACACAGACAGCCGTGGGGGGAGCACAGGGGGGAGTGACTCACTTGGGAAAGAAGTGGGATAATGAGCTCGCAGCACATGGTGGCTGATTGTCTCAGGCGCTCCGTGGGTATGATGGCAAAGGTGGGCTTTGGGGAGCAATTCAAGGGCTTTAGTCACTCATATCAAAGTGTGTGTGCGTGGTATTTTTGGAACAGCCTCTCAGGTAAACTCCCCGTAGCCTTTCTCTGATTCTTCACCTTATCTAACATTTCCAAGTCTTTGAAATGATGTGGTGTATCATTGAAATAGCATTTGATTAAACTTAATAGGAGAGAAGAATCTGCTGGGGCCTAAAACCCTAGAAATGGCAGTTTCAGGTTTAAGTGGAAGCTAGAAAGCAAAGATTGTTGCTTTTGGGGTTTTTTATGGCTAAATAGAGGGTTCGAATAGGAGCATTGTGTGCTAGTTTTTGAGAATTTTGAAAGGTTTTGAAACTGGTAAGGAGTTTAAATCATGGCATAGAGATTTAACTGGAGCTGAAGCAGTTGCTCCTTCAGCCCTGAGCCTGGAATTGCACTTGGAGCGTGGTGGCTGATCCAGATGCAGATGCATTCTTGCAGCTGTTGCTGCTTTGCAGCAAAGGTTCAGTTCTAACATTCCTGACAGCCAGGCTGTTTTCAGTTGCCTTACTTATCTCCAAGTCTTCCTCAGCTCAGACATCTTCTGTAAGAGGTGAAAATCAGAATTTGGAAGCCTCCAGGAGATAAGGATGGAGAGGAGTTGCAGCCAATTGATGCGTTCAAGTTTCATCCACTGTACAGACACTTCTAGTGTTGCCTCAGTAGCTCAGTTTTAGTGTCAAATATTTCTCCTTTTGTCTGTGTTAATTTATTGATATTTTAAAATTTTAAATTACATTTTTTTCCCTCTTAATTTAATGTTGATGTAATATGTGTAGTATGTGTTTAGATGTTTTAATATTTATAACATTTGAGTCTGTTGTCTTCAGTGAAATTGCAGGGGGTGAATTCTGTTCACTGTGCCAATGGTGGGAAAAATAGTTTTGACAAACATGACTTTGTTTCTCAGCAGTGCATTGAACACCTTTTGTCATGCATCCAGCACGGTCCTTCCCATCACAGTCCATGCTAGGAATGGTCAGGCAGCAAACTTTCCAGCTGGATCATTTTCATCCTCCACACATGAAATGAATCCACCTCTGGCTCTGTTTGTGTCTGGGTGCTTTGGAAGTCAGTGGTGAGAGCATTGCACAGATAAATGCCACGCTGAGGAGAGGACAGAAATCAAATTGCATCTTCATAACAATGGGGTTGTGATATGATTAAATGAACTAATTTTGAAGTTCCATCTCAGACTATAAATTTATTTTTTATTAGAGTTATCTGCCTCACTTTCAAATTAAGCTGCTGGAAGGTTCAATTTGCAAGATGCAATTCAGTGGCTTTTTTTAATGCCATGGGAAGGATTTCTATACTCACAGCTTCTCAGATGATGATAATTTGCTTCATGTAGAAGTCCTTTTTTTTTTTTTTTTTTTTGCTAAAAGATTACTGGAAGTTTAGGTTGTGATTATGTTGTCATTTTCCAAATATACTGGGAAAATAGCTGTGAAATTGTATTTTTTTATGATCTCAATCAAGGGGACAGTATTTTTAAACTCAACAGAAATTTTTTGTGTCAAACAAAAGTTTTGCTATTATCTACTGTTAATTTTATTTTATTAAATGTTACCAGTTTCTACAGTCTTTATTTGCTGTTGGGGAGTTTATACTTGTTTTTAAGCTTCTTATCACTCAGAAATATGTTTCTACTACTTGGAACTCTGACATGGCTCAGTGTCAGAGTGCCAAGGGGCAGTTTTGGATATTTGTCACGAGTCTTTGACAGGAAGAAAGGGGTACAAAGTACCGAGGCACAGAGAATTGCAAGAGACAGAGAATTCCCAATGGCAGTGTTCCCTCCCGCTCATATAAAGGCTTTATGTGTGAGAACCCTAAATTTCAGTTTGTCTGTTCTGAAAAAAGACACTTCCAAGGCCTGGATGTGATATGAGGTAGAAACATTCAGTGTGCAAATTCAATATGCAGATTTTTTGCTATTTGTCGTGGTGTTCCCAAGTGCTGTGATGATCAAGGCAGTAACTCCATGAGTCAGGAAGTCTGAAATATTTCAGTCTGATCTTACTTCACATCAGGGTTTGAAGTTGACAGAACTTCTAAGTCAGGTTGGTGCTTTAAAAAGTATTTCTTAGGAACCAGAATGTGAGCACAGGAATCTGCCTTCAGGTTTTACGAACAAAAGACCCTTCTAAAATTTTTCTGATTCATCTGTTTTAGATATTTTTAATAAGAGGAGGTGGAGGTTTTGGAAGGATTTTTTTTGTTTTAGCATATTTGGTGCTGAGTTTTTGAAGCATCTGCTGAAACTTTGGCCTGACTTGGCCCTTATTTTATTGTTTGGTTTAGGAATGTTTCTTCTTCCCTTCCATGACTTTGCAGAACACAACACATCCTTCCGAGGTGTCATTCCAGATAAACTCAGATTTTAATCCAAGTTTATCCAAATGTTATCTTTACTATTCCCTATGCAGTGAATGCTGTTGTGTGTATGGGGCTGTGGTCAGGCCAGACCTGGGGAGGCTGCATCTGGTTGGGTTTTACAGACTGTTTCATCAAAACTAAGAGCCCCTCTTTTGGGATGGAGGGAGAATGTCCCATTTTCACTGCAGAGAATTGTGTTCTCCTGGCTTCTAGGCCCATGTCTTACTTCCAGTTGGTATTTCCATTACTGCCTGTGCTTTGCAGAGGTACTGCTCCAAAGATGTTTCTGCACATAAGCAAAGGCATTTAATACTAAGTTATGTTTTTGGAAGGGGGTAGGTCTTCAAAATTAAAATTTAGTAAGTGTAGGACCAGGTGCAGTTGTGTTTAGAGAAAGAAACTGAAAGTTGTGGCCGATGGAGACAAAGAGAGGAAACCTGCCGGAGTGGGTCAAAACAATGGAGTATTTAATGTGGGTCATTTTCTTTACAATACACGGTTTTTTTCAATACAGAGTTTAACCTTCTTCCTTTTGCTTTGCCGCTCCCTGGAGGCAGCTCCTCTGAGCCTGGGGTCTCCCACACCCACCCCAGAGGGATTCCCTGCAGACCTGGGCTGAGATCAGCCCCTCATTTCAGTTCAGGTAATGTCAGTCCATGTCACACTTGCCTTTCTGAGGTGTTCCAGCCACAGGGAGTTAATCTGATGGGATATACTTTGTCTGGTCAGCTTTTCGGGTGTTTTTTCCTGTGACATTGTTTTCTAGACAGGTGAAATGTTTGTTTCTAGAGGCAGCTTTGCTGATGGTTCTCCACACAGTATTGGGTTCTGTCACCTGTCAGTTCTTATTCCATTGCAGAGGGGAAAACAAGCCCCTGAATGACTGCTCTGCAGGCAGTCAGTGTGGCTGCAGCTGGAGGTGTTTGTGGGTCTCACCCATATCCATTTGCATCTCCTGAGCTTTAGCAGTTAATGAAAACATTAACAGAAGTGATGTTCCTGTGTCCTGGTCCACGTTGTTCCTTTACATCTCAGATGTCCTTCAGCAATCTGTGCCGTCAGAACTGATCCTCATGCTGGTGATTTCATGGTTGTTTCAGCTGAGAAATGGAAGTTGTTAAAGTCATCTTTGTTTTGTCCTGAAGCTGTTTTGAGGGGAGTGTTGCAATCCCTGAGCTGATCACAGAATGTGCAGGCTCCAGGAGAGCCCAGGAGGCAGCAGGTCCCTGTGGGACAGACCTGCTGGTGGGTTGGTAACCAGCGGCTTTATTGGCTGAGAAGTTTTCAGAAGTGCTGAGTGGATGCACATTGCATTAGGTAATATTTAGAGTGGGGATTTAGGGAGACACCCTGTTTGGAAGGAAGGGGTTGGAAGGCTCCGCCTGCCTGCCTGTGTGTGAGGCCTGAGGTGCAGCACAGGAGGAGGCAGTCCAGACTTTCTGTTCTGACTTCTATTTATGAATTCGTAAGATGAAGATAGCAATTTTGTAATTCAAAGCTTTGGCTTCTTTCTGATGGTCGTTACTGGAGATCCTTCCATGAAAAGNGAGCAGGCAGTCCAGACTTTCTGTTCTGACTTCTATTTATGAATTCGTAAGATGAAGATAGCAATTTTGTAATTCAAAGCTTTGGCTTCTTTCTGATGGTCATTACTGGAGATCCTTCCATGAAAAGGTGAAATAAATTCGAGTGGCTCCTCATAAAGATGAACTCAAATCTTGCTGTGCATATGCGAGTCATTGTCAGTGTTACACAGACCACGTGAACCAAGCAATCAAATGCTTAATAAACCAAGTCATTACTTTTATGGTAAATTGAAAAAAGTTCTTCTGGGATTTCAACTGTAAATGAATCCTTGAAAATCAATAATTAGATTAGTAAAGGATGACATTTTAATATGCTGGCAGGAATATAGAGGGATTTGTCAGGGGAAGCAAAACCAGACTTTGCACTAAAGTGGCTTAGGTATATTTATAGTGCTAGTGATTCTGTGTGTGTGTGGGATCTTTGGACTATTTTAATATAATGTAAGGCTTTGAGCTTTAGCGAACACAAGTTGCTCGTTTTCTGAAGTTACATTAGTACCACACTGTGAAGTATTTTTAAATATTAGCATTACTGAGTATTAAAAGTATTTCATAAAACCATTTTTTAAAACGTTTTCTGTAGATGCTGTTGAATGAATTGATGTTTAGTGTACAAAGAAATAAAACCTGAGGGCTGTAAGGTACCTGTATGTTTCTGATCACCTCAGTTTTTGAGGGGTTAGGTATTTCTTGAGGTTAAATTGTCATTAAAACTTACTAAAAATACTGGTGCAGTTAATCCTTTCAGAGGACAGAAAGCAGCATTACCTCCAGCCACACTTTTGAACTGTCTGAAAGGATTTGCAATCGTTGTATTGTCTTGACAGACTCATGTCTTTAGAAATGCTGTACAGCACAGTCTTTTGCAAGTTCCTACGCTGATACATTTCTCTCCATATGTAACCTTTGAAATCTAGTTTCTATTGTAATTCTAGCATGTAAACACTAGATTCAATTTTGTATTCCTCTAATGAATGCAACAGGATGGAAACACGTTTGCGATTGCTAATGATGAGCTTTTTTACTGTTCTTAATACTCGTGGGTATGTCTTTTCTTCAGGGATTTCAGAGTTGTATTCGTACCTTTTTAAATTGTTTTTTTCACATGCTGTTTACAATTAAACCACGAGCATGGGAGGCTGTGCGTGCATGTGCTTTTAGGTTGCTTTGCTGAATGAAATACAGTGGAGTGATCTTACTTTAAAACTGTTGCCCAGAGCAGCTGTGGCTGCCCCTGGATCCCTGGAAGTGCCCAGGGCCAGGCTGGACAGGGCTTGCAGCAACCTGGGAGAGTGGAAGGTGTCCCTGCCCACGGCAGGGGGTGGAACTGGATGAGCTTTAAGGTCCATTCCAACCCCAACCACTCCGCGGCTCTGTGATGCTCATTTTTCCTTGTGTCCTGCCTGTCTCCTTGCACCTTTCCCAGTACCTGGTACAGCAGAAGCCACCAGTGAGGTTATTCTGGTGTGTTCTGTGGAGATCTGACATTGTCAGAGGTTGTTATAAGGAGTTTTGTTTGGGAGACAATCCAGCTCCTTACACAAGTAGTGTTCCAACTGATAGTTTTTTCCTGAATGTAGTGAAAAGGCCAAGAGTAGATGAAATCACAGGTGAGAATGTGTATGTGTGTTTTTGTAGGAACTTCGTGCACCTTTTTATGCTGGAAATTGTTTTGTATTAAAAGATGAGAAAGAGCTGTGAGTGTGGAACCCCTGCCAGGAAGAACTGTGGGGAAACCTCCACCAAAGCAGATTAGAAAAGCAAAGAGGTGAATTAGAGGCAGTCTGACCCTCGAGCCTCTGATTCTGGTTTAGTTCTGACACAGTGGGGACTGCCTGGGTGGGCTCCTCGATGGTCCTTGGCTCTGCTGGATCTGCTCTGGCTCAAGCAAGGGAAGGGTGTTCTCATGCACAAGGCAGCTGAGGAAGGGTTGTTGCTGGGGCTCCAGAATTACCTGTTTTGTGCCAACTCAGAACTGTTGTTAAAATACAGGGGAGAGGGGTTCTTCCACCCCATGGTTTTAATAGACATTTCTGTAGCTGATTTTTCAACTGAGACTAATAATAAGAAAAACTACAGTTGAGCCAAAAATGACAAATGTTACTGAGTTAAAATAATACTTGCATATTTTTAACTATTAAATGGAGCTAGATAAATCGGAAGCATGTAAATATCTGATTCTAAATCTTTGCATAATTATTTCCAAGAGGTAATTTTGCTATGAGCTATTAAAACTCCAAGAAATGTATTATTCCCTTTTGAGATGGTGTGTACCCCAGCTGTGTCATACATCTCTTGGCTTGTTTCCTTTTTGCTGTAGATGTACATACATATATATATTTGTGTGCTGTGCCGTTGTACAGTCACTGCCACGTTAAATTGATTGCTTTCCAATGAGTGTATCTGTGTATTTTACATATGTGTGTATATGTATCCCCAAACAAGCGGTTTAACAGGGCAGTGGTTGTACAGCCACAGAGTTTAGGGCTTTGTACAATATGTAATTTTAAGAATGTCAATGTGGTTCTTAGCGGATTTTATAAACACTTCTCTGAATCTGTTATCAGCACTTCCCATCCTACGAGAAACTGCACATTTTTCAGTGATTGTTCCACTGGTTACATTTTTGTCTGCCATTTGTTCTGGATTGATGTAATCTTGATACTACTAAAATTTCAAGGGCTGTTGACGCATTTCACATAGCCTGGGATTGCCTGTTCTCCAAATATATGGATCATGCATCAACAGTACTAAGTAGCCTTACTGTTTTGCCTAAAAGCCTAGCTAATTTATTTAATATTCTCTCTTTAAAGAGAGGTCTCTGGAAGGGGTGGCATATTTTAGGATGCTCCTTCTCTTTAAAGGGAAACTCGGAATTGACTAGCAGTACTTGTTGATCAGTGATATTATTGTAGCCAAAGGATGCATGGGTGGTTTAATAGGAAGTTTTTGCTTCAAGTTTCTTGATAAAACGTAGTGTTCTACAGAGCTGTGTGAAGAGTGTAGTTTTTTATTCTGAAATGCACTTGTACACTTTATTTGAAAGGTCTGAATGGATCATAAATACATTTAAGAAATAAATGATACATCACATGTTTTCACGGCTTGTCTGGGATGACTTTTCTGTTCCTGAACTGCTAAAGGTGTGTTCCTTGGCACTGGGTGGGGCTTTTCCCCTTATCTTGATTGCTCTAAATAGTCCTGCAGTGAGTGCAGGGGCAGGAGAACCTTCCAGCCTGGTTGGTGTTGATGCTTTATCCATCCATGCTGCAGGGCACTGTGGGCAAACTCCTCGCTTCAATTTTCCTGTGGGAAACTTGAGCCCTAAAAGGAAACGAACAGAGCGAAAGGGCTGGATATCACAAGGGATTCACTTTTATTTTTAGAATTGCACTATATGGCCATATTTGGCCTGAAACTATGCTGTATCAATGCACTATTGTATCCAATTGCAGTGTCTAACTAGTCCAATTTTTTTCCACGAATATTCTTTATCTGTGAATGTTCGGGGCTAGTGCTGACTCCAGGTAACACATCCTGCAGGCAGCATTCCTTGTGGGAAGTTAACAAGTACATTGCTCCGAAAGTGTGGTTTGTGTCACTTCCTTGAGGTCTCAGTAACAGGTGTAATTCCTCCTACCAAAACCTTCTCCAGTGGTTTGGGCAAAGACGAATGCAGGAAGTGCACATTGTGTAGAAATGAATGTAAATATTGCCTAATAAAAGTAATTATGGGAATGCCATCAGCCTGCAAAATAGACCTGGTGGCACAGGATCCTGCTAACACAGAAAATAGCTGTCAAAAAACCATTTAATGGATTTGAATGTACTTAAAATGTGCAGATCTGCTCAAAATAACTTCTCCCCATCGTGTAATATTACCCTGCTGCTGCCCATGAAAGCTGCACAGAATTTTGGCTCTCTCTGCGTGTTGGATCTGCTGGAATCTGTCCCTGGCTTGGTGCACTCCAGGGTGGCTTGTCCATGCCTTGCAGCAACACACCACGTGCTGGTCCCACCCTGGCAAAGCAAGGAAAATTCCAGTGGTGGACTGGGACTCCAGACCCTTCCCACAGTGATCTCTGACCGTGTGACAGAATTCTTGCAGTCAGTGGGACCTTCCTGAGGAATAACTGGAATGTGGAAATGGATCCACTGTGGCCAGGGTGAGAGTCAGGCACAGTTTGGGTTGGTGGTGGGTGTGTCAGACACCAGTGAGGAAAATTCCACAGCTGGAATCATTCTGGGGGTTGGGGCAGGGGGAGCCCAAGGTTTGGTCCCCTCACATTTCTCCATTGGTGTGGTGGTTCTGAAGCCAGCCTGTGTCCAGGTCAGGGTTTGTTTGTTTTATACCCCCAGGGGATTTTCCCCAGCAGCTTCCACAGGAGCTGATCTTTGGGTGATGAGCCATTTCCAGCAGGCAGCTTCCTCTGTTCTCTGGAGGTTTCTTATTTCATTCTTTTCATCACAAATCTTGTCCTTTAGCAATTCTTTGCTGCAGCTTCTTCACCCTCTTGGGTTTATGTAGGGGATTAGGAGGAATAAACCTGAGCTGCTGAAAACTGCAAGTAGATCAGTCCCAGGAATAGGGAACTCCAGCTCTTCCATGTCTTTAATTGTGCCTTAAGCTACAGAAAAAGCTTCTAAAGTAACAGAGTCTCAGTCTGAATATGTTGATTGAGGCTGGTTTGCAGATCCTAGGATGGTCCCTGCAAGATCATGAA
Source organism: Oxylabes madagascariensis (assembly GCA_013400675.1). Classification (NCBI taxonomy): domain Eukaryota; kingdom Metazoa; phylum Chordata; class Aves; order Passeriformes; family Timaliidae; genus Oxylabes; species Oxylabes madagascariensis. The sequence continues at coordinate 5,378 of VYZR01055371.1, read as the reverse complement.
AATACATGGAAAATATCTTTTAAATGTGTCAGGTTTAGGAGGTGGGAGCCAATATGCTTTTATATGCAGCCTGACAGAATAAATGGGCTTTTCCCAGCTGGACTGCATCCTGGTTTCCATAATTACACACGTAGTTTCTGTTTAAATCAACTGGAGAGGAAGGTTTTGATATAACTCCCCTAATATTTTAAAGTGCATAAAAGAGGGGGAGGAAGGGCATTCTGAGTCTGAGCATCTACATTTTCCTGCTTTCCTTCAGAGCAGCAAACTGTTATGAGAATTTTAATCTTCACTACACTAGCCTCAGTTCTCATGGCTGGTTTCCACTCTGTTTTCTTTATTACTTTCTTTTTCTTCCTGTCATTCTTAGCTTTCTATTTTTCAATCCCAGTTTGTGAAGGGTGTGGGTTCAGAAGGGTTTCCTTCAGTTCCCAGTCCCCTGAAAGCATGAGAAATTGCCCATTGAGCCAATTCTCACAGCAAGGTATAAAAATAGGAGTAAAGAAAAGGTTACACAATGCTTGGATTGCAGCAGTTTGTACTAATGGGGAGATTTCAAAGCCACGGTTTGAAAAACATTTTTTAAACCTTATCATTTCCGTTGATTTTTCTCTCCCCAAGCTGTGTTTCAGCTACAGGAACTCACGTTGGATTGCTTGAGGAATTGTACTGAGACACAGGAGTCAAGAGCTGAGCAAGTCACGCAAAGCCAGAGAGGCCACTAATTAGTTCTCTTTAGCCATAATGAGTGATTTGTATGAGAATCCTCTCTTAAGAGCTTCCAACCAGATGCTTTGGTCTCTGCTGTTAAATAAGTGGATTAAAAGGCAAGTGGATTTGAGATTATTTTGCCATTGCAGCAGAGCACAGGTGACTCTCAGGAAAGGCACTTGTGTGGTACCACAGATGCTGCTGGCAGTGGCCAGAACCCGTGCTCCTGGGAGTACTTCACTGCAATTCAGTCTTGCAAACTTGTAAGAAACTAGAAGTTATCACTAAGTCTGTATTCACATGTTTAAAGTTTGCAGAATTGTTTCTGAGCTTTGTCTTTCCCTGCTTGCAAAACCAGCCGAAATTGACAGCCAGCCATTAGCATAATTGTCTTTGATTTAAGAGGTGTTTATTTATATGAAATTTATTGAGCGTTGGATTTTGTTTGTTTCTGATTCCCTTATAATGAGACAGACCTCTTTACCATCTTAATTATTATCAAATTGGAATGCTGAACAGTACTTTTGATATAATTTCCAAAACAATCTGGTCTTCATTCGAACAGCAGCATAATGCTTTCCTAATCAAATGTCTGTGTTAAGCCCCAGAGAGGAGCATTAACCTTGGATTAAAATCAGAAGAGAAAATGAAGCACACTGTGGTTGTGTTGTTGTTGTCTGAAAAATCATTTTGTGAAGAAAAGAACTACAAGCTGTATTGAATGTTCCTTACACTGATTCCATCGCGTACTTTTTTACGATCTTTCACTTCTAACCTTTTTCCGTTTGCCTAGCAGAAACATCGGCTATTTGGATAGATGAAACCCCTTTTGTTTTTACTGTTCAGCTTTCCAAATGTCCAAGGCATCTGAAACTGGTGGTGTCTGAGTGATGATGTAGAGAACAAAGTTCCATCTTCCTTGTGCTGAAATCCCAGCTCATGCAGGACCTGTCCCTGCATTCCCTCATGTTTTCCTGAGTGACACTCCCTAGGGCTCATCTATTTTCTCTAAATGGGTTCTGGGGAGGGGATGAGGAGTGGTTTCTCAAGCTGAACCTCGGTGACAGCGTTTTGGACAACTGCTGCTTACAGCTGACTGAGGCTCCTGCAGTTGTGAGATAGCAGAGTGTGCCTAGGCAGTGCTGGCATCCAGGAATCTCTGAGGGATGGCTGCATCTGCACTGTCCTGGCCTGGAGCACAAATTGGGGTGTGTGTGTGTGTGTGTGTGTGTGTGAGCTTGTTCTGCTGCTCTCTGACCTCCCCAGATGTGCTGAGGTACCCAAATCTATCCCAGTTTTAATCTGCAGCTGCCAGCTATGCTGGGGTACACTGGAACCCAGTGCTAACTTCCCGTGTCTCACTCCTAGCATATTGTAATTTATATTCTTTTGATGTCTTTTAATTTGCATGTTATTTTCTTTCTCTGATAGGAGTCTCCACAAGACAGTGCCATCACCCGAGACATCAATCGAACATTCCCTGCTCATGATTATTTTAAAGATACTGGGGGAGATGGCCAGGACTCCCTGTACAAAATATGCAAGGTATTCTTTAAATTCTTCTGAGCTGCTTTTGGTAACTTGTATTCAGCATCATCAGCAGTGTGACTGAGAAGAAGGGAAATGTGTTCCCATTGTCTGTCATGGAGACAGCTCTGGCACCAGGCTCAGCTGTTGGGCTGCTTCTGGTTATTCACACAGGAGACCTAAAACCCTTCTGGATTCCTCTGCACTGGAGTGTTTGGTGCAAAGGCTTCACATCATTCCTGACCTGTCAGCCTGGATCAAGCTGGACAAATTATGTAACTGGAGATGACTGTGTACCTCCATAAAGGTTATAAAGCCATAGGCATGCACTGAAGCTGATTATTAAAAGGAAGAAATAAGCAAAAATGGATAGCTCAGTGTATTCAGGTGTCTCAGCTGGAATGGTTTAAGCTTCAAGCACTTTCTTTTGAATTCCTAGTGTTTCTTCCTCTTCCTAACATTCCTGTGGGACCTGTTTAGAGATAAAAGCACTCAGATAAGTGGTTTAATAGGCTGCAGCAACGTTGGTGCATCACTGGAACTAGTCACTGTCTCTGTGCATCCCAGTTTGGTTGTCATACAGATTTTCCCTTTGCTAAAATGACAGTGGCTGCACTCCATCCATGGGAATTGCATGGAGCTGTGTTCAATGCAGTGTACTGTTTTATTTGTGTTTGTTAGCTTGAGACTGGTACCAGTAAAGTCTTGATTCCTCTTTTAGGCCTACTCTGTGTATGATGAAGAGATTGGCTACTGCCAAGGCCAGTCCTTCCTCGCTGCTGTGCTGCTGTTACATGTAAGTGCTGTCTTTACCCTCAGCTGTTTTAGACTGCAGAATAAATATTGCTCCACTTGTCTGGAATAGACCTCTGACCTAACAGGGTTGCAGGGCACACATCCACTTACATGTTGGTCAGTAAGAAAGTGATTTTAGACAGGGAAGAGTACATTGTTTAAAACTTGCTGTGGTGTTTGGAAGGACTCATTGTTCATGCTCTTGTGTTCCTGTAGTAGGACCCCTTCCACTCAGGAGCAGTGGTAGGCATGGAATTTGTGTATAAGACAACACTGTAAATGTTTTTGTTACAGGATTTCAGGGTCAGATTTAAGCATTTTATAAAATGTTTCTATTGGAATCAGTCAGAAATACAGATGGTGTTTGCCATGTCCTGTATACACAGAGCAGTATTTAGGACATTGAAGGGATGTCAGTTCATTAGGTCTCAGTGCAGGCTGTGCTGCCTGTGGGCTGTTGTCCTGTAGGTCCTTGTGCTTCTTGGTTTGAGAGGTTAGGGAAGGATACAATAATACCTTCATATTTTTAAAAGAAACTGTATTGTGCTTTTTTAAACCTAATTGCTGTTGATAGAAGTGATCTCATCAGTGTAATATCCTTTAATTGCTGTTGTGTTCAGAAGCTGGAGAGAGATTTAGGGCTGTCAGGAGCAGAAGTTTTAGATTCACTCACGCTTGGGAAATACAAAAGTATTAGAAATCTGTATTTGTATATTTATAGACTGTTCTGTTTCAAAGTAATGTCTGCTTTTTGTCAGTGTTTCTGTTGCAAGCGTAGTTGGAGCTGCAGAGTTCTGAGCCCAGCAGTGCTTTGAGGTTTCTTTTCCCCAGCTGTTGCTGCCATAGAGGACTGAGCATGAAGAGTTCTCTGAAGTTTTTGGTGGAAGAGGAAGTCTGGCCTTCAGGGGAGGATTTTCCATACTGTTGTAAAGTCAGGGGAGGATACAGAAGAGATTGTAAACTCCATTCTTGTGAAACAAAAGCCAAGTGATTAAAGCTAACAACCTTTTAGTTCTTTGTAACTGTAATCTGAAATATTTCCTAGATGAGCAGTTAATTCTTTATTTCCTCACTCAATCAGATAGAGAAGGGCAATGCTTCCTGCTACGAGAACTGAACGCTTTTACTGAAACAGATGTGGTTGCTTGTAGATTTTCATTGTCATGGGTCCCTTGCCTTAGAGAGATTCACTCTCATGGCTGAGCCATGTGTTATTCCAGAGTTCTTTCTTTAACAATACTTGTGACTACTGGGAATAATGTATGCATTTAAAGAAAAGCTAAATTTCAAATCAGTTTCTTTTTATTTGATTCTCTTTGAAGTCAGCCTTTGGAGTGTGGCTGCTAGGGAAAATAAATAATAAAAACAAATGTTGCAGAAAAGGAAATTAAGGTTCTGCGAGTCCTTCACTACCAGTTTGGAATGTTTCAGCAAAGTTTTCTGTTTTAATAAACTCCATCTGCAGATTAATAATAGAATACTTGAGATGGATGTTCTGTCCTTTATAGAAACCAGCAATTGACCTGAAGTCAAGACTTTTCTACAGAAATATTAAAACTGAATTTTAAGGGCAGGGAAAAATGTCAAAACACTGATGAGCTTTGAGTTTTCCTTCAGTTTTGGGCAGGAAAGGGAATTGAACCTTCCCAAACCAGTGCTGAGTTGTGAGGTGTGGAAGTTCTGTTAGCAGTCTTGCTTATTCATGTCATCTAATAAATAAACATCAAGTGTAATAATGTCATTGAAAAAGGAAAATACCCTGTTTAACATCCTCTAGTAACACTGCCTCTGCCTTATTTTACGTGGATGACAAAAGGTTAGGCCGGTCAAAATCTGTAAGATTTAGATTCTGATGTGTTCTGGAACAAAGACACTGGGAAACTGCTTTGGTCTTCGTGTCTGTAAGATGTATTTTTAGTTGAGTGATGGAGAGGTGGTTTATTCCACTGAAATGCCATTTGCAACACTAAACCTCATTTTGTGTGATAATACTCTAGTTTACATTTAAACTGGATTAAAAAGTAGCGGCAGTTCAGCCTTTCAGAGGGAGAAGGGAGGTTCAGGCAGATTGACCTAATGTGAAGGTTTTAATGGTTCGTGCTAAATCCACTTTCCTGTCTAACAGATGCCTGAGGAGCAAGCTTTCAGTGTTCTGGTCAAAATCATGTTTGATTATGGACTCAGGGAACTTTTCAAACAGAACTTTGAAGATTTGCACTGCAAGTTCTATCAGCTGGAGCGCCTCATGCAGGTGGGGGCTCACACGGGGAGGGTGAAGGGGCCGAGCCTGCAATTCAGCCCTGGCTGTTTCTCGTGGGATGGATGGTGTTTGTAAGCTGTGAGGA